>VDFB02320972.1:0-257208 GCA_007258455.2 Sequoia sempervirens | reverse complement strand
AGGCGTTAGAAACAAGCAACAAGTAAAAGGAGTGCAAATAAACACCAAAACAACCTACCTGAAGATTAGCCTAAGTTGGAAACAAAACAAGATAAAAGCAACAAAAGAGAACTTTATACCTTGCGTCGAATCGATCCTTTGGTTGGCCCTTCGATCTTTGATGTGTATGCTCCCTGGATGGCAAGTAGATGCAAGCTATGTGATGTTGTGAGGATGAGTGCAAGTGGATG
This sequence comes from Sequoia sempervirens, assembly GCA_007258455.2. Lineage (NCBI taxonomy): Eukaryota > Viridiplantae > Streptophyta > Pinopsida > Cupressales > Cupressaceae > Sequoia > Sequoia sempervirens. The sequence goes on along the minus strand of VDFB02320972.1, from coordinate 256,978 downwards.
AAAACAAGAAAATGGCTAAGTATAAGATGAGAAACAAATTTGCAAGAGTTTGGCTAGCACAAGTGATCTCCCAAAATGAGAGAAAAGAGGGGGTATTTATAGAATTTTTGGGAAATCCTAGGGGAAATGGACGGTTGAGATTGATCCACCAAATATCAAGATGTAGGGCTAAAGATGAGGTTGAGAACTCACAAGCCCCTCACATCTTGACATGTGGCATGTGATATAGCCCTAAAGGTGAAGTGGACATGAGGTGGAAGGAGAAGGACATGACATGGGAGAGGGGTACAAAAGTACCTTGGGATTGGACAAGATCTCCTCATAAAGGAGGTCCTTGTCCCCATGTGGGTGAGAGGACATGTGGGAATTAAAAATTCCTCAAATATTCTATGGGGATGAGAGAAAGAATAAAGAATGAATAGAGGACATGTGGGGAGAAGTGAAGGAATTAAAAATTCCTTTTAGGTGCCTTGGGGGATTAAAAGGTGAATTAAAAATTCACATGGGGAAGGGGGATGCCTTGTCCAAAAGGAGAAAGCCTTTAATAAGGTTGACTCAAGGACATATGCCATAAATAGGATGAGGATTAGGTTAGGCTAATCAACTGATTAAGGTTGTGCAAGTACTCAGTTAGATGGACTAATGACCTATTAGAAGCAAGTGGGAAATCATGGAGGATGTGACCTTAATGATGATTAAGGGTGTGCACATGCTAACCCTGGTTAATTAGAAGAAGATGAAGCAATTAAAATGGATTAGGGACCAACTTGCAAGAGTTGGAGGATGTGACCATGAGAGAGAAAAGATGAATTAAAAAAATGAATTTTAATTCAAAAGGGGAATATGACTAAATTAAATAAAAGGGAATATTTATTCAATTTAGAGGAGGAAGAGGGAAAAAGTATTAAATTAAATTCTTTAGGACCTTTGTGCAAGATGCAGGGTATTAATTAAACAAATGGTTTAATTAACATTTACAAAGGGGATGAGGAACTGGATGAATAAGGAGACGTGTTTGATCATATGGAGGTGATCAAATTGTATGTCTATAGTATGAATGTCTTCAAAATCACACATTCCATTGTTGTGTTTAAGTTTTACTTGATTAAAAAAAAAAGTGTAGAAAATAATTGTAAATGGGAAACATAGTGTTGGGTTTCAATTATTTGAATCTCCCTATTTAAATGTAAAGGGTTGTCTCATGTTGGGTTACTTATTAGCACCCACGGTTTTGCAACATGGAATGTTACAAAATAGTATGAATGACTTCCAAATCACACATTCCATTGTTGTGTTTAAATTTGAGTTTATTGAAAAAAAAAGTGCACAAAATAATTGTAAATGGGAGAACACAGTGTTCAGTTTCAGTTATTTGAATCTCCCTATTCAAATGTAAAGGGTTGTCTTATGGTGGGTTGCTTGTTTCTTAACACCCACAGTTTTGCAACATGACATGTTACAAAATAGTATAAATGTGATGAAAATCACATATTCCATTGTTCTTTTTAAATTTTTAATGATTGAAAAAAAGTGCAGAAAATAATTGTAATTGGGAAAACACGAAGTTGGGTTTCAGTTATTTGAATCCCCCTGTGTAAATGTAAAGGGTTGTCTCATTGTGTGTTGCTTGCTTCTTAACATCCACGGTTTTGCAACATGGAATGTTACAAAACAGTATGAAAGTCTTCCAAATCACACCTTTCACTGTTGTGTTTTAATTTCAATTGATTGAAAAAAAAATTGCACAAAATAATTGTGATTTGGAAAACATAGTGTTGGGTATCAGTTATGTGAATCTCCTTGTTTAAATGTGAAGGGTCGTATCATGGTTTGTTGATTGATTCTTAACACCTATGGTTTTACAACATGGATTGTTACAAAACTGTATGAATGTCTTGAAAATCACACATTCCATTGTTGTGTTTAAATTTCACTCGATTGAAAAAAAAAAGTGTAGAAAATAATTATAAATGGGAAACATAGTGTTGGGTTTCAGTGATTTGAATCTCCCTATTTAAATGTAAAGGGTTGTTTGATGTTGGGTTGCTTGCTTCTTAACACCCACGGTACACAACATGGAATGTTAAAAAATAGTATGATTGTCTTCCAAATCACACATTCTATTGTTGTGTTTAAATTTTAGTCGACTGAAAAAAAAAGAAGTGTACAAAATAATTGTAAATGGGAAAACACAGTGTTGAGTTTCAGTTATTTGAATCTCCCTCTTCAAATGTAAAGGGTTGTTTCATGGTGGGTTGCTTGCTTCTTAACACCCATGGTTTTGCAACATGGAATGTTACAAAATAATATGAATGTCTTCCAAATCACACATTCAATTGTTGTGTTTTAATTTTGCACCATTGAAAAGAACAGTTGCACAAAATAATTGCAATTGGGAAAACATAGTGTTGGGTTTCAGTTATTTGAATCTCCATGTTCAAGTGTAGAGGGTTTTGTCATGGTGGGTTGCTTGATTCTTAACACCTACGGTTTTGCAACATGGAATGTTACAATACAATATGAATGTATTCGAAATCACACATTCCATTGTTGTGTTTAAGTTTCACACCATTGAAAAAAAAAGTGTTGAAAACAATTGTAAATGGGAAACACAGTGTACATTCCATTGTTGTGTTGAACTTTCACATGATTGAAAAAATCAAGTGCGAAAAATAATTGTGATTTCGAAAACACAGAGTTGGGTTTTAGTTATTTGAATATCCTTGTTTAAATATCAAGGGTCGTGTCATGGTGGGTTGGTTTCTTTTTAACACCTACGGTTTTGCAACATGGAATGTTACAAGACAGTATGAATGTCTTTAAAATCACGCATTCCATTGTTGTGTTTTAATTTCACTTTATTGAAAAAAAAAGTGTTGAAAACAATTGTAAATGGGAAACACAGTATACATTCCATTGTTGTGTTGAACTTTCGCATGATTGAAAAAATCAAGTGCGAAAAATAATTGTGATTTGGAAAACACAGTGTTGGGTTTTAGTTATTTGAATATCCTTGTTTAAATATCAAGGGTCATGTCATGGTGGGTTGATTTCTTTTTAACACCTACGGTTTTGCAACATGGAATGTTACAAGATAGTATGAATGTCTTTAAAATCACGCATTCCATTGTTGTGTTTTAATTTCACTTGATTGAAAAAAAAAGTGCACAAAATAATTGTAAATGGGAAACACAGTGTTGGGTTTCAGTTATTTGAATCTCCTTGTTTAACTTATGAATATCTTCGAAATCACACATTCCATTTTTGTGTTGAACTTTCGCATGATTCAAAAAATCAAGTGCAAAAAATAATTGTGATTTCGAAAACACAATGTTGGGTTTTAGTTATTTGAATCTGCTTGTTGAAACGTAAATGGTTGTCTCATGGTGGGTTGCTTGCTTCTTAACACCCACAATTTTACAACATGGAATATTACAAGACAGTATGAATGTCTTCGAAATCACACATTCCATTGTTGTGTTTTAATTTTTGCATGATTCAAAAAAAAAAGTGCACAAAATAATTATAATTTGAAAAACACAGTATTGGGTTTCAGTTATTTGAATCTTTTTGTTGAAATGTCAAGGGTTGTGTCATGGTGGGTTAGTTGCTTCTTAACACCTACGATTTTGAAACATGGAATGTCACAAAATAGTATGAATGTCTTCTAAATCACACATTCCATTTTTGTGTTTAACTTTTGCATTATTAAAAAAATCAAATGCAAAAAGAAATGTGATTTGAAAAACATAGTGTTGGGTTTCAGTTATTTCAATGTCCTTGTTTAAATGTCAAGGGTTGTTTCATGGTGGGTTGCTTGTTTCTTAACGCCTTATAGTTTTGGAACATGGAATATTAGAAAACCATATGAATATCTTTGAAATCACACATTCCATTGTTGTGTTTGAATTTCGCGTGATTGAAAGAAAAGTGCATAAAATAATTGTGATTTGGAAAACACAGTGTTGGGTTGCAGTTATTTGAATCTCCTTGTTTAAATGTGAAGGGTTGTGTGGTGGTGGGTTGCTTGCTTCTTAACACCCACAGTTTCACAACATGGAATGCTACAAAACCATATGAATGTCTTCCAAATCACACATTCCATTGTTGTGTTTAAATCTTGCACTATTGAAAAAAAAGTTGCATAAAATAATTGCAATTGGGAAAACACAATGTTGGGTTTTAGTTATTTGAATCTCCCTGTTCAAATGTAAAGGGTTGTCTCATGGTGGGTGGCTTGATTCTTAACACCCATGGTTTTGCAACATGGAATATTACAAGACAGTATGAATGTCTTCGAAATCACAAATCTTATTGTTGTGTTTAAATTTTTGCATGATTGAAAAAATAGTGCACAAAATATTTGTAATTCGGAAAACACAGTGTTGGGTTTCAGTTATAAGTACATTTTATTTGTACGTTTGGAGCAGTTGCTTCCTTATCAGCCCTTAGGACAGTAACACCCATTTTTTGGATAGATTTTTGAATGTCTTCAATACTTGTCTGTAGCTTTGCAGCCACTCTTTGGTTAGCTTGGAGAGTGTCTTTCTCATTAGAGAATGCAGAGGTTTTTTGTTTGATAAGTTATTTACAAAACTTGTCTACCATTTCACACATGGATTTCATGTCACGAGGCAACTGTTTCTCTTTTTTTGGAATGAAATCCTTTTCTTGTTTACACAATACGAATGCATTGCTTGACATCGTGGTTGATAGGAAAATTTGCACCTGTACGAATTTCTTGATTCACTCCATTACTAATTCATGATTTTGTCAATAGATGCAAAAAAAAATTTATTCTTTTGGCATTGCTAGCAGCAATGGATGCACATTTATTTACATAGAAGGTTCTAAAAGGTTTTGGTTGCCCTCTAACCTTTCCTCTCCATTAACACATACACATGTACCACAACCAATGTATCTTCCCTAATATATCCATTCTTGGAACTGTAGAAATAATTACATAGTGTTCTGCACATTACACTCATACGCCACATACAAAGTTGTAGGTTGAACCACTCATCGTGTGGTTCAACCTTCACTTCCTTTTTTCATGAATTTCTAGATGTGCCTTTGTTGCACATATTAAGACCCCCTAAATGGAAGGTTGAATATCACAACATGCCTCCTCAAGTAAGAGAGGTTTGTACACCCCATATTCTCTTAAATCTTTGTTATATTTACATGTGGGGTTGTGGTGTTTATGTTAGCATGGAGGTTCATCTACACGCTGTGTTTTCCAACCTGCATTCACTTACATCATGGTTGATAGAAAATTTTACACCTTTATAGATTTCCTCATACACTCCATTACCAATTCATCTTTTATTCAACATATGCAAGAAACATGTTATCATTTTTCCGTTGCTCGCAGCAATAGATGCACTTATTCTTTTTACATATCTTGGTTGTCATCAAAGGTTTTTCTTGCCCTCTAACCCTTCCTCTCCTTTAACACTTACACACGTAGCACAACCAATGTATATTCCCATGATAATACATTTGTTGTTGCCATTGTATAATTAATTACATACTATGATGCATGTTACACTCCTACGCCACATACGAAGTTCTATGTTGAACCACTGAACATGTGGTTCAACCTTCACTTGTTTATTTCGTTAATTGTTAAAAGTGCTTTTTCTCCTCATGTTAAGTCATGTGAAATGGAAGGATAAATATCACAACATTCTTCCTCATGTAAAAGAGGTTTGTACACCCCATATTCTCTAAAATCTTTTTTTATATTTACATGCGAGATTGCGGTCTTGATGTCAGCATGGAGGTTCATCTACACACTATTTTTTCCAACCTACATTCACTTACATCATGGTTTATAGAAAATTTTACACCTTTATACCTTTCCTCATACACTCTATTATTGATTCATCTTTTTTCAATAGATGCAAGAAACATGTTACCATTTTGGCGTTGCTCGTAGCAATGGATGCACGTATTCTTTTTACATACAAGGTTGTCATCAAAGGTTTTTCTTTCCCTCTAACCCTTCCTCTCCTTTAACACTTACACACGCAGCACAACCAATGTATCTTCTCACGATAATACATACGTTGTTGCTATTGTATAAGTAATTACATATTGTGATGCATGTCACACTCCTATGCTACATATGAAGTTCTATGTTGAACCACTGATCATGTGGTTCAACCTTCACTTGTTTATTTCGTTAATTGCTAGATGTGCTTTTTCTCCTCATGTTAAGTCATGCAAAATGGAAGGTTGAATACCACAACATGCCTCCTCAGGTAAAAGAGTTTTGTACACCCCATATTCTCTGGAATCTTTGTTATATTTACATGCAGGGTTGTAGTCTTTATGTTAGCGTGGAGGCTCATCTACACGCTATGTTTTCCAACCTACAATCACTTACATCATGGTTCATAGAAATTTTTGTAGTTTTATACCTTTCCTCATACTCTCCATTATTGAATCATTTTTTTTCAACAAATGCAAGAAACATGTTATCATTTTGGCGTTGCTCACAACAATGGATGCACTTTTTTTATTTTATCTTCCATACCAGGATGCCATCAAAGGTTTTTCTTGCCATTTTTTTTGTCATTGTCTATGTCCACCTATACGTTGAGATGGACTGTCCGATTTCCAGAATGTGTTTGTGTTATATTTGATGTGTAGCTTGATTGAATCTATCACCTTTAATTTTCCTCAGTTGAAGTCGACAACCTCGTATTGGTTTCACGCGGATGACAGCTATGGAAGAACATTTCATCTATGTTTAATGAATGGTTTATTTCTTTTTCTTCACACAATCCACACTAATATTAAATATTCGTCCAATTCTGTCATTTCCTAGAATGGGGAGATGTTTAAAATAGAAGAAGCAAGATGAATTGCAGGTGCAAGATGTACAAAATGGAATCTCTCCTTTTTCGTCTTCCAATTTGGAATGGGTTGCCATTTCCATCAACAAGGATAAGGTCCCTAACCTTGTAGCAAAAATTCCTCTTACAAGGCTTGATCATTTCATTCACGGTGAAATGTACGTTGAGGATTTTGAAACCAAATTTGTGGACAAGAAAACAAGAGAACCTACTACCTCCTATCCCGTTGATGACAAAACTTATGGCAAAACAATTTTCTATCAGAGGTTTTTATATTTCGACATTCATTTCTATGGTTGAATGATATTTTACTCTCCTTGGTTCAACATGATGAGATGATCCATTTCTCGCAACTACTGATGCCAATACGGTCCTCAAGACAATAGAGGCTAGCCTCCACCAAAGAAGAAACCACATAAGACATTTATACAAATGTGAGGTTTTCAATACCACTTCATGGTGAAGGTTATGAATGGAAAACCCAATGTTTCCTATATTATCTACAAAGAAATGTTCCACATTGATAAAAATAGTCAATATTGCCATGTCATTCATGACACAAGTGGATAGAAGCGTTCTATGTTTTCCACTAGTCTATCTGTAGAGTGCAAAAGCTATATTGAAAGCCTTTTTCTCATGGATGTCAGTTTCAATGCAATAATGGATAGACACATCAGGGTTCCTATCTTATGTGGCATGATGTCCAAGAGAGATCAAATCCTTACAAGAAAGGATGTAATGAATGTCTGGAAAAAGGTGCATTCCACTCACGCACTAAAACACAAAGTCAATTCGACAAGTATCCTACTATGGAGTGGAGAGGACTTTGACAACTTCTTCTACTTTCAATGGCTCGATGGGAACAATACACCTTTTGTTATCGGGATTCAGACCCCATGGATGTTGGATAGGATGGTTACCCACTCGCATGATTCAGTCATCTTGATGGATTCCACATTTTCAAATAACAAATATGGGGTGAGGCCTTACAAACATTGACAAATAGTTCTTTGTGTTTTCAATGATCTTGCTAGCTATAAACTTGACAATGCTCACATTGAGTTGTTCTCTCTATAGTTTCCATTGTATATTGTCCTTGTTTTCAATGAGCAACAAAGTGATGTGTCGGTTGTGTGGGTTGTCTCCTCACAAAACAAGATTGAGGACATCTTTGCGTGGCTACGCATATTGCATGACCATGGAATAATAGCCAGGCCCAACTGGAGAATCAATGCATTCTTGATCGATGATGCGACTACAAAAATCCAAGCCATATAGTATGTGCATCCCTTTCTTCATTTCTCTACCTTTCTCATTTGGTATTCATTTTCAATGCCACTATCTCATGCAATTGTGCGGTAAACAATATTGTTTGTATTGTCTATTAGGGTTGTCTTTCAATGTCATGTGCTTCTATGCCTTTGGCATGTCAAAAGGGCTTGGCTAAAGAATGTATATAAGTATGAACAAAAGGAAAGGGAAATGGACATCTTCTACAGTCTTGGTGCTATCATGATGGCAATCAGTGACACTGAAGATTGTGTCACTTAGCTATTCAACTCTTTCTTTCATGAGTTCAATGATCAGCCCTGATTCTTAGAGTACTTCAATAAGACCTGGTGCGAAGGAGAAGGTCGAATTGGTGAGTTGAAAATTTTCGTCACCTCGCAGGATTTGCACCATTCAAATTCTTTGATGTCACCTCTAATATGTTGTGGTTTACTTGACTATTGGATTTATTTTGCAACCATGTGGGCAAAAAATTATAGACTATTCCCACATGCCAACCAGGATACAAATGCATCCATTGAGTCGTACCATTGCGCACTCAAAACTCGGTACTTGTGTGATCGTTCAAAAAAATGCACAAGGAGAATGCACTATTTGCATTACACACTTGTGTATAAAATGGAACCATTCTATAGGAAAAACAAAAAGTTGCAGCATTATAGTTTTTTGACGAACCAAAAGTGTTTAAATATGTGATCTAGTGTGGAGCAGGCCAAGGCAATTCCAAACGATGATTGTATTCTTGATGAAAGAGATCCTGGATGGTACTGGGTGAAAAGTCAAAGTAGGCCAATGCACTACCTTGTTCAAAAATTTGGGGAGCACCTTTTTGTTTGTGACTACCCTTGGAGTTTGCAAGGGAACACTTGCAAACATGTCCTCAAGGTTACTGAATTGATGAAAAGATCATTTGCCATTGAAGGGGTCGTCCACGGTGAGTGAATTTAAATTTGAATTGCATTACATTATGGGTGTCAATTTTTTTTTGCATTGTCTACTACCTAATACAAATTTATTTTGTGTGGTCATTTAGATGGGGGAGGTCAACCAATTGATACAATGATGGATTTGAACGAGACATTGTCATAGGGGGCCGTAGAGAAAAAAATCCTTATATTCTCACCCCTACACAAACTCCTTATATCACTCATGTATATGATGAACATGTGGTGACAATGTCTCTTTGGAATGACACAAATGAACTCTTGAAGAAAGTGATGTGTACACTGCCACAATCTCTACAACAGGTGCAATCATACGTAGAATGCATGGATAGATTTTTAGAGGACCTACGACAATCAAATGAATTGCTGTTTGAATTCATTTTGGATCGTGATGAAGGTGCAACTAGCACTGTTCGCATGTGTTCATGGTTTAGTGCAAGTAAGGATCGTCATTGACATCCAACCCAGCGTACGAAGCATTCTGCACAACATTCAATTCACCGAACCCCTATGGATGACTCATTTCCCTTGTCCATGAACAATAGTTTGAATCTAAATGTCAATATGCAATGTCAGACTTCAGGCACAACTTCTATGGATGTGGCAAAGGATGCAACATCTAATATGAGTGACTATGACAAAACCCATTTCAATTTATATATTGTAATAGGAAATTGTATTGTAGATTTCTTTTTTCCAGTATGTGCCTATACCGCGTTATAAACTTTATGATTTCTTTTTGGGCTATTTTTGTTCACTTCAGCATTCCAATCTAGGGAAAGGAGTCCTTGCCGACAACTGTCTTTCACAAGTGTAAACCCAATGGAAGGTATGGTTTGAATTTAATAACTTTGCTTACATAAGTCCATTTTTTGGTATGACGTTATGCAATACCATTCTCTAAGAAGTGTATCTGTTGAATCATGCAGGGGAAGTGAACCATTCAATGTTTGGTTGTTGATCTTTAGAGAATACATAATTTTTCCAATGAAAAAGGATGTGTACAAGTTGGTAATTGAGGAGAATGCATTCAATGGGGCTCAAAGTTTGTTCCTAGAGCATGGGAAAAAATTTCTAGACATGTTTCATTTGGTGGCAGAGCATGGGAAAGTTTGGAATACAGTATTCTATTAAACTCTCATTTGTTAAAGATTTTTTTGTGCATAAAGTAAGGGTTTAGTAGATCAGCGTTTTCTTGATTATTCCTAAAAGTAGATGATTCCTAAGTTTTTAGACTTGTTAAAGGTCTGTTTCAATTCGTTAGGTGTTTTGATGAGGTAACATTAACCAATTACTGAAACTAGCACATCCACAATTACTTTTGGAAGATACACTTTCCAACACACTATTTCACTAAACCCTCATTTTGAGCCATTTTCATGAGGTTTTTATGGAATTAAATGTTCCCAAGCTTCCCAAACTCTAAACACTCTTCAAACATGACTAATTAAGCTTGCAAAAACTTAATCTTACCTTAAAAAAATTTCCCCTGGGTTTGATAGACATTCCCTTACTAAAAGTGAGGTTTTAGGTTAGGGTTTCATCAAAAAGGTGAGGGCAGTGATATCCCTTCTTATTTTAAGCATGTACAAGCCTCAATAAAGGTGTTTGACTTGGTTTGAAGGTTTGAGAAAGAGTGGAATATAGTTTTCCAAGTTACCCTCATGTGAATGGCTTCAAACAAGAGTTTCCTGAAAAGGCATTTGGGGAAGACAGTCTCTGCAAACCAAGGGTGGATTTGGTGGTTTTGAGGGCTGGTTTTATGATTAGAGCGGTGTCTCTTTCTAAATTTAGCTTACTTGGCCTTGTGGACAACATTATTTCTTGTTTTTGTGCAAGTTGTTCAAAATGAGTCGTATGTGGGTTTGAAGTTTGTTGAGGGAGACTGCAATAGGTATGTATAATGATGATTATTTTGAGGGGTTGTTAAGAGTTTCAGATAGTTAAGTTAACAAATTTGACTCTGATAACCTACAATGAAAAATATTCTTTTCTTATAGCCTGCATAAAATAAGAAGTGACTGACAACACAGTCTGTTTTCCATCCTGCAATTGTGATGTGCATTTTGTGTTCCTAACGTATGAGAAAATGTTGAAATGGATTTTTTTGTTGAAGGTAAGGGTTGTCATAAAACAAGAAGGTGAACTTCAAAACATTGTTATCTTACAATCTACTTAAAAGAAGTCAGTCACATCCCAGTGTGTTTTCCATCATCCAACTGTTATGTGCTTTTTCTGATCGAAACATATGAAGACATATTGAAATGGAATGTTTGTTGAAAGTAAGGGTTGTCATAAAACAAGAAGGTGAACTTCAAAACATTGTTCTATTACAGTCTACATAAAATCAGTAGTGTCTCACAACCCACTGTGTTTTCCAAATTTGAAATTGTTATGTGCATTTTATGTTCGAAACATATGAAGAGATAGTCAAATGGAATGTTTGGTGAAAGTAAGGTTGTCATGTATCAACATACTATTTTTCGTTATGAAATGGGAAGCATGGATTTTAGTTAGAAATATACATAAGTGCAATGAATATAATCAGTGATATGAATAAAAGCTACAAAAATATATTTTCTACAATTCATTAGTTCAACTCATCTAATTGCAACAAATAGAATGTTGAAATTATTTTCCATGTTGGAAAAGACATTGTTTGTACACAGTTAATGTGTTTCTAATTAGATAATGTTGTTATATGTGCTGAAATTTTTGTTGTCTTTCCTTTCATGCATTGTTCTTCTTGATTTTCAACTCGTGTGTTACCATATGCCCATTAGAGATACTGCACGTGCGGCCTCGTTCAGTTCCAAAGAATAGGTACAATATCTTTAGTGCTAACATTATCTATATTTTCCACTTTTCTCGCTTATTTTTCATTGTTTCCATTGGATTGACAATGTATTTCTAATTAGAGAATGCAAGTGTACCTTATGAAAAAAGTTGTTTTGTCTTTCATTTCAGGAATTTGAGTACCTGTTGCTGTAGTTCTATAGAAGATGTCCCATAGTTTATGAGCATGGATGGCTAGTTGGTTGACCAACTACCACCCATATCTCCCATGCAATATTCTTGCTCGAATTGAGGAATTGAGCCTCCCATACAAGTTGTGGGAAAAGATGTTAAGGAGAATTAATAGAAAACGGCCAAAGCGTACAAATTTGCACTATGATAATTATGCTCACTTCTTCAACAGTGTCTTTGGTGTATGGGAACATATGGGCATGGAAATTCAATATTAGAATCTAGAAATAGAGATTGTTAATTTATGTGATTGGCCAATGTCTCTTTACCGTGAAATTTAAGACCTTTTCCTAGCTAGATGCATCTGGAAGGTGTGCATTAGACCAACAGTTATCATACGCAAGCACAATCTTACGGACCAACAGAGGATGAGGTTTATGAGATTCCTCAAGGGGGAATCTATAATTAGTAATCACATAGGTCCTCTAGAGGAATGGTTGCTATCCATGTTCAAATTCAACCACATTTTCAGGTTTGAGATCCACCGTGTCAGGCCCTCCTTCAGGTTGCTACATGTGAATTACGGGGTGGCAAAATTGTATGCTGTCAATTCCACCTTGACAATCAGAGTGTGGAAAATTATTTTGGATGCTGATAATGCAGAGATTATACCCGTTCATAAATGGTTGAGATAGTTCTTAGTGTTAATAGTATTAAATGTGGATTGTAATTTTCTTCAAACTGTCTAATATTGACTCGAAATGTGTTTACATTTCACTGTGTGATGCGAATTGTTCTTATCAAATTTGAAGGTGAACTTGAATACACTATTTTGTTGCACTCTTCATAACAGACCCTATTGTCTTTCAAGAATAATTGAGAAGCGAGGGACAACCCTCTGTGCTTTCCATTCTACAACTTTTCTTGTGCATCTTCTCTTCAAAACATATAAGGATATTGAAATGGAGTGTCTGCTGTAAGTAATGGGTTGTTAGAAAATATGAAGGTAAACTTTAATACACTACTTTATTATAGTTTCCATAACAGAAACTATTCTCTTAGAACAATATTTCAGAGGTGAGGGAGAACCCTGAGTGTTTTCCATTCTGCAACATTTTATTTTGCACAGTGTGTTCCAAACGTATAAGGAAATTGCAATGGGATGTTTGTTGCAAGTAAGGGTTGTAATAAAATATGAAGGTGAAATTAAATACACTGTTTTGTTACACTTTGCATAATAGAAAGTGTTGTCATTGATGTAATACTGGAAAAATCAATGACATACTTTGTTTTTCAGTTATTTTCCTTCATTTTCTGTGTTTGAGGCCATTGTACGACCATATTCTATGGATAAATCATCTCCTCCTCCATTGTACATGATAGCCCTTTGAGTCTATTTTATGATTCATTTGGTTTCATAGAAATCCATTTCAAATTCTCAAAGATATTGAATTTTTTCTCTAGGCGGCTAAAACCCTGAGTTAGGGTAAAAAGTGTATATTAAAAATTGTGCTTGTTAGATTTGCACTGTTTGAATCTCCTAAAAATTTGTGAGAGGAATGTTTGATGAGTATTATAAATGATGTGAAGATTGAAGAGTGTGGTAAGGTGGTTTTGGGCAGTTATCATGAATCCCAAGGTTTGCAAAATGCGTAAAATATGTAAATGACTGTGTACATTGGTGACTTAATGAGTTTTTGTTCTGGAATATGAGTCGTTCTATCAATTTGTTTTGGAAAAGGTTTTTGGGCATAGGTGACTCCATTCCAGGATAGGGATTGTTGAATTTATGAGTTTATCAAGACCATTTATTGACTAGCTTCTCAGGATAGAGCTGTAAAAAGGCCTATATTGAACAGTATTTGGAGTGTTTGGAATTTCCCTCCTTTCAAGGCTAAAAATACATTGAAGAGTCATTCAAACTAAGTTATGAGTGTAATACATTTGTTTGTCATTGGTTAAAGTGTTTTGAGTAGTATACAAAAGGTTTTTTTGTGCATCTTGTGTTTGAAATGTATAACGGTATTGAAATGGAATGTTTGCTGCAAGTAAGGGTTGTTATAAAATATGAAGGTGAACTTCAATACATTGTGTTCTTACAGTCTGCATAACAGAAAGTGTTGTCTTTCAAGAAGAACTGGGAAGCAAGGGACAACCCTCTATGTTTTCCATAGTGCAACTTCCTTTTTTTTTGGCTGGAGGTAACAAAAGTTATAAAATATGAAGGTGAAATTGAATACATTGTCTTCCTATGGTGTGCATAACTCTAACTGTTGTCTTTGAAGAAGATTTGAAAAGTGTGGGAAAACCCTGTGTGTTTTCCATCCTGCAACTTTCTTTTTGTGCATCTTGTGTTCGAAATGTATAATAGTATTGAAAGAGAATGTTTGCTACAAGTAAGGGTTGTTATAAAATATCAAGGTGAACTTCAATACAGTATGTTCTAAAAGTTGGCATAACTGAAAGTGTTGTATTTGAAGAAGAATTGAGAGGTGAGGGATAACCCTCTGTGTTTTCCATCCTGCAACCTTTTTTTTTCTGGAACTTTTGCTGGAAGCAAGGGCAGTTATAAAATATGAAGTCGAATTTCAATACATTGTCTTCGTACTGTGTGCATAACACTAACTATTGTCTTTGAACAAGATTTGAAAAGCGTGGGAAAACCCTCTATGTTTTCCATCATGCAACTTTTTTTGGAAGCAAGGGTAGTTATAAAATATGAAGGCAAAATTGAATACAATGTCTTCTTATGGTGTGCATAACACTAATTGTTCTCTTTAAAGAAGATTTGAAAAGTGTGTGACAACCCTGTGTGTTTTCCATCCTCCAGCTGTTATGTAAAATTTGTGTTTGCAACCTATGAATAGATATTCAAATGGAGTGTTTTGGTGAGAGTAAGGGGTCTCATAAAACTAGAACGTGAACTTCAAAACATTCATTTGTTACAACCTACAAAAAATAAGAAGTGAGCCACAACCCACTGTGTTTTCCATGATGCAATTGTTATGTAAATTTTGTCTTTGAAACATATCAGCAGATATTCAAGAAGAGCGTTTTTCTCAAAGTAAGGGTTGTCAAGGAACAATTTCATCAACTTCAAAACATTCCTTTCTTACACCCCGCATAAAAAAAGAAGTGAGCCACAACGCACTGTGCTTTCCATGATGCAAATTATATATGAATTTTGTGTTCGAAACATAAGAGCAGATATTGAAGAGAGTGTTTTACTGAAAGTAAGGGTTGTCAACAAATAAGGTGAACTTCAAACCATTCTTTTGTTAGAGTCTGCATCATATAAGAAGTGACTCACAACCCACTATGTTTTCCAACATGCGACTGATATGTGCATTGTGTGTTCCAAACATATGAATAGATATTGAAATGGAAAGTTTGGTGAAAGCAAGGGTTGTCATCAAAAAAGAAGGTGAACTTTAAAGAATTGTTTTGTTAAATTTTGCATAAAAGAAAGTGTTCATTCAAGAAGAATTGAGAAGATAGTCATAGCCTAGTGTGTTTTCCATAATGCAACTGCTATGTGCATTTTACTATTGGAAAGGTATGAACAGATATTGAAATGGAATATTTGTTGAAAGTAAGGGGTCTTAAAAATTATGAAGGTCATGAAATCCGCAAGAACATAGTCTTATATGTTATTTAAGATCAGTAAACACTTTTGACTCAGATCTATGAATCGGTGAGGTCACAAATGGGGGAGGACACAATCGGACAATGGAACTCTTGGCAGAAGACCACAGTCTTGAAACATATGAAAGTACTATAATTCCACATGATAATTGATAAAAAATAAGAGGATCACATATAATGTAATTCCACACCATAATTCTTCAATAAGTAGATGATCAAATATAATGTAATTCCACACCATAATTGTTCAATAATTACATGATCAAAGATATTGACATGTGCTTACATTTGTAAGTAAGATGACATACATAAGTAAGTATTCAGAACGAAGTAACTAACATAGGATAGTGTGTTTTCCAACACTACCAGCAATGTAAGCATTTTATTTGTTCCCATCACATGGGAAAAGGAAATGACATTTTTACTCAACCAACTAGTTATGAAAATTGAAAGTGGACTTGATTACATTATGGGAGCCTATAGAATATAAAAAATTTCATGAAAGATGAAAGTGGACATAAATGCATTTATGCAGCGTTAGAAATATTACTGATCAGAAAGAAATAACTAATAGGGGACAGTGTGTTTTCCAAAACTACAATCAATGCAAGTGATTTATGTGTTCCAATCACATAGAAAAAGGAAATATGGCATTTCCACTCTACCTAATAGTTGTTCTAAAAATTGAAAGTGGACTTCATTTCTTTTTGGGAGCCTAGGAAATGAAGACTTGTTGAGAAGAAAATAACAAACATGGGACAGTGTGTTTTCCAAAACTGCAACCAATACAAGCATTTTATTTGTTACAACGACATGAAAAAGGGAAAAACCCTAGCTGAACTCTACCAAATCCTTCATGTAAAAATTCAAAGTGGAATTCACTTCATTTTTGGAGTGTGCGAAATAAAAACTTTGCATAAGGAAAATAGTTGGAGGGGACAGTGTGTTTTCCAACAGTGCAAGGAATGCAAGCATTTTACTTGTTCTAATCACATGGATAATGGAAATCTGCCATATCCACCCTAGCAAAGACTTTCTCTAAAAATTCAAAGTGGACTTCATTGCATTATTGGTCGTAATGAAAGAAATACTTATCATAACAAAATAACTGACAGGGGACAATGTGTTTTCCAAGACTGCAAACACTGCTACCATTTTATTTGTTCCAATCACATGGAAAAAGGAAATATGCCATATACACTCAATGAAATACTTGTTCTAAAAATTGAAAGTGGACTTCATAACATTCTTCATCGTAATGAAACAATTATAGAGCTATGAAAAGTCTGATATGAAATGAATAACAATTATGTGTTCTAATGACATGAAATTAGTATATATGTTCAACATAGTTGTTCAATAATCAAATAATTAGAGAGACCCTTGAAAAGTCTCCTATCAAATGTTTAACAACATAGTATTCAAACATATGAAAATGGTATATCTCTACACTACAACTGTTCAATAATCAAATTATGAAACCCACAATGCAGAATCAATATTCAGAGCCTGTCTCATCAATTCCTACGCTGCCTATTATTTGCAATCGAGTTCATGCCTACGTAATATATGGCACATTTCTTAGGGTCCTTGTGTATTTTGGGAGGGGTGATTCCAATTCCATGAACCCTTGCAGATGATGAATGTGAAACAATAGATTTCTTCATAGGTTGTGCTTTGTCCTTGGCAGGTTTAACACCTTCACCCTATAGCAAACAATTAATGAGAATTAACGTATGCATGGAAACAATATATGTAGTATGATATATATATACAACAACATATCATTTATGTGTACTGTTGATGGGTGTTTTTGCACACTTTCTCAACACAAGCAGTGCATAGGTGCACTACCTCTCTTGAAAGGAGACTTCCAACAACAAGTTGCTGAAAATCGCCCCAAGGTCACTCGGGTGTTAGGTCATGACCTGCATGGAATTCCTTAGTAGATGTTTGATGTGATTTTGCTGGTAATCATAGGGGAAGACTTATGTAGTTGGATGCAAAGCGGATCTTAAAAACTAAAGTTTATGAGATGGGACTTAAGGTGTACCTTGTTGTAGGTTCAAATAGCAATCTAAAACTTCAGTATTTTCCTAAAGTTTTGGCTTTACAATGTACAATGAACCTTAGCACAGGTTGTTTCTAAAAAAAGGAAAAAGATTAGGGAAGAGGGAAGGTTCCTGGATCTGCAACTAACTATGAATAATGATCATGGAGGTTCTACTATGGAAAAATTCCTTAAACATGATTTCACTTAACCAATAAACCTACATTATCGTAAAATTTGTGCTATCTTCCAAGGTCTATAGGTATTTTACCATTCATCCATCACATGCATGCATGAATAAAGATAAAAGTTTAAAAGAAGCTTCAGGTTTCAGCGCAGACTAACTTTACAAGACCATTTACCAGTAGCAAATGGAAAAAAGTGTGGACTGGAAGACATACACACAACATAAATTTCTATAATCACAAAACAACATTACCAAAATCTATCTAAGCAATTTAAAACTAACTAGAGAAGCAATGAAATCTAACTAAAACATCCAATAATGGGAGATTGAATCATGAAACATGTAGAGAAACTCAGAAAATGCAACAATTCAATGTATTTTCATTAGAAATCTCTCCAGCATGTCATTACAACAACTCAACTCCCTTTGAAAATGAGAAGAGACCCCCCTATTTATAGTGTCCAAAAAATAGAACAAATGGCCAAGATTTAATCTCATTGTGTGGCCAAGATTCACTACAACTTAAGGTTCTACCTACCCCCCAATATATTACAATTTTAAAATACAGCCTTGTCTTTATCCCTATTTTTTCCTCTAGCGACAACATTGTAGCAGTTTTGTCTTTTTGTTGATTGCCCTTTTTGCTGTAGCTACTATGTCAGGAATTCTTCATTAATAATAGGGTCACCTTCTTGTTTCTTCAAGGCTGCATACTCCATGAACTTCACAATTAATGGTTGGAGTTTATCAACATCTATGATTTCAGATCGCAGCACTTGATAGCTCCATTCTTTGGATTGCTCTTTTCCTAGCCTTCATATTTAGCAATGTGGCCTTGGAACAACTCTGATTGGGAAAATTCTTGGGCAGAAAAACTCATGAAATCAGTGGCTATTTCTTCCCACATCCCGTCCTCCATCCTCTTCTGGAAGTGGGGCCTTATCTTATCTGGTTCTATTTGTACTATAGGCATCTCATAGCCTGTCATTAGCTTCAAGTACCAAGCGTAATCTGCTCTAATTTCTTTGACCCACTCAATATCTAGATCCACTTTATTGATCACCTATTCTAATCTTTCTTTTTGATACTCAAAGTCCCACTTCCACACATCCATGAGCCAATGATTTTCCTTCTTGAATTCAAGTTCCTTTTCCCATGTGGCACTTGGCAATCAGAGGATAGCCTCGATCTTTGGATAGGTAGACTCATACCTCGCTGAGAAGTTAGAGTAGAGATTTCTTATGCCCTCAAGAGACTATTGTAAGTCCAGGAATTTGTTGGTTGTCTTGACAGCTCGGTTGATGCTCATGTTTCCAACTTACAAACTTACAGAACTTGTCGGAACCATCTTTTTGTAGTCCTGTCTAAATTCCTCCTCCTTTCCAGCTTATCAACCTGTTATCGAGACAACAATTGTGGTGGAGCTGTGGATGTGGTAGGTGCTTCCTCCATCGAAGACCATTGTTGGATGTAGGTTGTTAAATCAGCTACCTATGCTTTAAGCTCTTCCTTTGAAACTTTGTCTTGTTGTATAAGATGCACCACGGTAGTGACAAACTCCTGGAGGTGTTCCACTTTTTGTTCCCTTGTAGCCATTCCCAAGTCAATAGTAGAAATATTATAACTTACCCCCTCTTCTCCTACTATGGGTGTAGCCACTTGGACGGTCCTAGATCTGGAAACATCCATTGTTACTTTGGATCTGACCTTGGGCTTTTTTCCCTTTTTGGTAGTGATTTGCGCCCTGGCTAGAATAGCCTTTAGTCTTGTTCTCAAACTGCTCGGGGTGGGAGCCCTCTTTTCAATTTGTTTTTCTAGCCATTCGGGCATCTGAGCCTTTTCTCTAGGTGATTCATGATCACCTTCTTCTTCATCCTTTCTGATTTCAATCTCCTTCTCCTTAGGAGCCTCTTCTTCTACCTTTGTATCTTCTTCATCCTCATTGGAATCTTGCGTGAACGTTATGTGTCTGATTGGGGACTTGGTGGGTAGGTGCTCCTTAAGACTATCTTCCCTTTCAACCTCCCTTTCTCTTTTGTCATCATGCTCATCCTCATGTTCGTGCTCATCGGGATTTTTAGTTTTGAGGCTTTTGACAGTCTGAATATCCCTTTCAGGTTTGTCCTCTTCTACATTCTCCTCTTCTTTATGAGGAGGTGACACATCCTCCTGCTATTCCCTTTTAGGAAGTCCCACATTTGTTGTTGTCATGTTGCTCTCTTGCCCTTCTTCTTTGGGAGGAGTCCTTTCTACTTTTCCCCTAACATCATTCAATTGTAGGGCCACTTCCTCCTCGAAATCATCATCAAACATTTGTAAGATTTTAGTACCGGGATCTCTTTTGTCACCACTCTCAGAAGATCATGTTTCCTCCTCTTCATGAATCACTTTGTCAATTTTCCAATGTTCGTATTCTGGGTGTTCATGGTACTCATTTGCTTCCTCCTCCAATGCTTTTGCAGTCTCCATCGCCCGATTCTCCCATTCCTCAGAGATTAGCATTGTAGCTTCCATTGTTGGTGGTCCCATTGGAGATTTCAAGGGTGGAGCATTGGGGAGGACCTATACCAAGGCAACTTGGATTGTGGGATCCAAAAATATTTGGGAAATTTCAAAGGGGGCATTCTGCATGTGTCATGAGAAAGCCTCTAGAAATGTGAGTGTGAGAATTGGTATTGTTGTTGCTGCCAGTGGAAGCGATGTAGTGGGAGACATGGAGGCGGAGGAAAGTGAAGAAGTTGCAGCAAAGGAGGATTCAACCAATATCATGGGCCTAGTTGGCAGAAATGAGGCGAGGTGGACTGAGATGTCCGTTGCAGGCGGGGATGTGGCAATCATGGCTTGAGAGATGGATGGAAGAGTGATGGAAATAGGGACAACTGGATGAGATTTTGGCTGATTTGTTTTCCCTTCCTCACCTTTACAAAGGGGATCCTCCTGAATTGCAAGTGGTCCTACAATGCTTCCCGTCCTTTTATGCCTCTTCGAGGGTGAACCCTTCAAATCTTTTCTTGAATACACCTTTGGGTCTGGCTATTGCTCTGCCTCAACCTCTTTCCTCTTCTTTGATCTCATGAGCGGAGGAGATTTGGATGTCTCTCCTATTGAGGTTGTAGCAGCAACATCTTCTATAATACTAGGCTCACTCTTGAGCCCTTCATATGTTAGTGTAACCCCTTACTTCTTTAATTGGGCCACTTGTCCATCGACCCATTCTTTAGTGTGAGCCTCAACGGGCTTGGTTATAATAATGAGGTCATCAACCTCTTGTTCATCCCAATCTTTTGCCGGTAGTGGCAAGTTAGCGACTATGTTGTACCTGGGGTCCATGATGGTACTTTCATCCTCTTCAACCTGGTCAGGTATAGGAAAGATATTCACCCTTCTTACAAAATATGCAGTCATTCACATGTAATGCCTTGTGCGTACCTCCTTATCATCTTGGAAATTCACCCAGAAATATTCTATGTGATGCAAATAAGTGTATCCTAGTCCCAATGCCTTCCTTATGTGCCCATATGGGTCTATTCGTGGGCGAGTAGTGTGCAAGAAAAAATGATATTCCGCTAATTCCTTCTCAGAATTCCCAGCACACTGGGAGGTTTGCAATTTGTACATACCCTGGCTAAAAGTTAAGGGATAAGGGATCCCTACCAAATGCCTGTTGCCAAGGAATGAATGCACATGCTATAGCTGCTAAGAGAGTTCTAATAGTATAATCTGGTCATTGGGGTACCGGGGCAGCTTATTGGCCTCTTTGTGTAATCTTGGGCACAAATGTAGGTAAATTTGGGGTACTGGATGAACAAGAAAGCGTATTGCTTCAAGAATTCCCGAGCACTGTGAGAGACCCTTCTTTCAAAATCCCCTCCAAGCAACCTAATAATGTGACCCACAAAGGCGTCATTCACTCTGTAGTACTCCTTAAAGTTCCTAAACTATAGCTGGGGGTATCTATCATAGACTTTCAACACATGAATCGGTTCCTCATCAGGTAACACAAAAAATCCATTGTACTGCCTCTACTCAACCAGTGAGTAAACAAGATAGGGGGTCATGTAGAATTTGGAGGTCTTCTTGACATTCATGAATTACTCATGGAAGAAATCACTTATTATTCCTCCTTAGTAGAACAAGGATTTTGTGGTAACATCTTCCTCCCCATAGAGGATCTTCTCTATGAAATATACCATCTACTCCTGAAAATATGCAACAGTGGGGAGGCCAATCACCTTGCTCAATAGAGTCACCAAGTCATGGTAGTCCTCATGGAAGTCATTGTGGAAGAGCTCTTGAGGAACCTTTGCAGTGCTACCCCTTTTCTCTTTAAGCAAATATTAGTTTATAAGCTTCTTGCAGCCAGTGGGGTCTCCATCCCATGTTTCTTTACATTCTATGATGGTTGGCCTTTCCATTGTTTCAAAGGTAGGAATGTGGAAATTATTTTTTATCATTTCAGCTGACATATCAGCAAGGATGTTTCCATCTCTGTCAACTATGGTTTGTGTCTCTGGCTGATATGCCTGTTGACAGGCCACAACCAATTCAGGGGCTATAAGAGAGAAAGGAAAACCCACGACCTTAGCAATTCCACTTTGTCTGATTAATCTTGCATTATCGGTCTTAGGATGGATCTTGACCCTCCACTTGAATTCATTAATATCGACACGACCGATATTGGTATCTATTATTTCCTTCCAGTCTGTGATGATTTTTAACTGCAACGACTCTCCCTGGAATTGGAACTTCATCTGGTCTTTGTCCTCTTTTCCATGAGGAACCTTGCCCGCTTTCTTCCCTTTGTCCTTTTTTGTAGTTTCCCCCGAGGGTCCTGCACCTGATTCCATATATCCTACAAACAGGGCACCGTGAGCATAGCCAATCACGAAAACATGAATGTTAGTCATAATCCCATAAATGAAGTCCGATTAGATGATATATCATTCACAAAGTCAAAATTTTACTTCAAGGCATCGTTGGAAATTCACTGGAGGGATTTTGGACAACCCAATCCCATAGGGCCGAACTTCCCTGGCAGGAATGCTTGTTCAAAGGGCAAACAGAGTGGGGCAACCCGGGTGGTTTCCCTCGGCTTCATATTTTCATGGTTTAAGAGGTTGATGCAGGAGAAGATTGAATTTAAGCACGTGGGTTGAGATTAGTCTTTGAATTGAAGGTCATTTGGGTCGATTTGGGAGCATTTAGAGACACAAGGCTGGAAAGTTGTCAGGGCTTAGCCATTTGGAATAGCTAGAAGGAAACAAAATTCCAGGGTTAGAATTCTAGGGTTCAAGACCTGGGAGGCCAAAGGGTGGTCAACATACCTCCTAACTTCGAAGTGTTTGAGTCTCAAGGGGCGCGAAGCCGTTGGTGTTTTATCATTTGGAATAGCGGTCATTGAAAGGAAATCCGGTGGGGGCGGCCTAGTGGGTCGAACTCGGCATCAAGATTGGCCTCTAGCTTTCTTTGCTAAGTCGTAAGTGATTAGGATGGTGGACCTCAAAGACTGGAAAGATGGACCTAATTTCCTTATTGTGCCAGCTGAGATGGGACAAAATCTTGGCAGACAGAGCCCAACGAGAGTGAGGATGCCTAAGTTCATTGTTGATTGTCTTCATGCCAAATGGAGGCTAGGGACCCTACAAGTAGAAGGATGCTACCAGAAGGTCGTTTGAAATGGCGAAGTCCCCATGGAAATCCGTTGACAGAACTCTGCGAGCTGGGGCCTAGGGACATGAGTAAACAGTTCATTTTGGAAGTTTGTCTAACTGCACGACAAAAGGAGAGGCGGGCCTCAGAGCTTGGGTAGATTGTGTCGTTACACTGTTTGAAAAGGTGAAGGTGATTCAGCATTCCGGGGGCAGAATCCTGTGGGAGCAGGCTCGGGAAGCTTAGGCAAAGGCTGAGTTTGCAAGTTGGTTTAAGTCTAATAGTGATCAACTGACGAAGGTCCGAGGTTGCGGGCTCAAGAGGGCATCCCGCCATTTGGTCATTTGATTGTTTTCTAATTTTTTGATGGTGACAGAAGGGCACAGGTCCAAAGGGCACAAATTCCCTATGTGAAGAATGGTGGCAATAGGGCAGAGTTCCAAATTTGTCTTAGAGGATGCTTTAGAGGTCTTTTAGAATTTCAACACATGGGTTTTTTAGGTGTTATCTTGTTTTACCAAATTAAAGCATTTGTAGACCATGTTTATTCATCATTTGAGTGTAAAATCACAAAAAACCTCACAAAAAAGTGGACGGTGAACTTACCTCAAAAATATGATGAAGGAAGTTGTCAAATCCATGAAGGATTGACAAACGAGGGCAACGGGCATGAGGGCGATGAGCAACGAATGCAATGGACTCCTAAAAATTTTCTTTGAAATCCTCTGGCTAACTTGAGATATGAAAATGACAAGTCGAACCAGATATTTATACCCCTAATTAGCATTTAATACGCCCATTAATACCCGTACAGACAACAAAACAATTGGTGAGTTCAAATTCTCAGACGACGATGGGAAGACCGAGGCGTGGGGGTTGTAAGGACATGACCTGGAGGCTGTTTCAAATTTTGTCATTTTCAACTGATAGTAAAGGGGAGTCTAGGGTCTGGAGGATGGGACGCCAACACAGGTTGGCCATTTGGAATGGTGAAGACAACATGAAGTTTTGGGGATGGAAGTCCGGAGGTATGGGCCCGGCGAGGGAAAAAGGAAATCTAGTTTGCAACACAAGTCAAAAGGGAAAAAATTAGGAAGTCAGGTCCCAGGGCACAGGAAGGTGAAAGCCTTTAGCTATTCAAGATAGAAAACACCCGATGGAAACCTGGTAAGGCTGGCTTGGCAGGCCCCCGAGGCCTCTGGCAGAAGCAAACTGCCAAGGAAAATCCGCAAGGGGCCAGGACTCAGAAAAATTAGAGGGGATGAAAAAAAAGTCAACCTAAGATGAGACTTCAAAGTCATATTGACCATTTAGGACACCAAAATGGGGCACGCAAAATGAGGTGGCAACAAAATGACTTGGAAAGGAAAATAAAAGAGAGGGTCACCGTTCTAAACGGGGCGTGTGTGCTAAAGGCACATGTACCTCTAGAACAAAAAGCTTCATCTCGGAGAGATTCCATATGACGAAGCCGCCCATGCACTCTCCGATGGTCTCTGCACTAGGACATGGAAAAGGCACGTAGTGTTCACCAACAATGGCCTCAACAATGCTGACTCTCACATAATTTTTTGGGTGCTAAAGGCAGTGGGTCTGAATGTTTCTATTGACAATATGTACAATTCCTTTGGCAACCTATTTACGCAACCTCCAAAGGTCGATGTGATGACCGACCTTAAAAGTTATGCCCTTGAACTCTATCAGCTATTCATCCACCAAATTTTCCTACAATGGAAATGTCATTGATGTCAAGCATAATTGAAGGCACGTTCAAAGATTCATAAAGAAATAAGAACAAAAGAATGGAAGTGTATTGGGTCTGATACCGATATAGATGGCACGTTGCAACTCTCCCCATCCCCATGTCCATCTTTATTTCCATATCCCCCTTGTAGGCTAGCGCTCTCCTCATCCCCATGTCTATCTTTATTACCCTCTCCCACTTGCAAGCTAGTGCTCTCCCTATCCTCGTGTCCATCTTTATTACCCTCTCCCACTTGCAAGCCAGTGCTCTCCCCATCCCTGTGTCCATCTTTATTACCCTCTCCCACTTGCAATCCAGTGCTCTCCCCATCCCTGTGTCCATATTTATTACCCTCTCCCACTTGCAAGCCAGTGCTCTCCCCATCCCCATGTCCATCTTTATTACCCTCTCCCACTTGCAAGCCAGTGCTCTCCCCATCCCCATGTCTGTCATTGTTTCCATCTCCCTCTTGTAGGCCAGCGTTGTCCTCAACCCCATGTCCATCTTTATCACCCTCTCCCACTTGCAAGCCAGTGCTCTCCCCATCCCCATGTCCATTTGTGTTACCTAGTTCCACATGCAAGCCAGTGTTCTCCCTGTCCTCATGTCCATCTCTGTTATCCTCTCCCAGGCCAGTGCTCTCCCCATCCCCATGTCCATCTTTATTTCCCTACCCCACTTGCAGGCCAGTGGTCTCCCCATC
Source organism: Sequoia sempervirens (assembly GCA_007258455.2). Classification (NCBI taxonomy): domain Eukaryota; kingdom Viridiplantae; phylum Streptophyta; class Pinopsida; order Cupressales; family Cupressaceae; genus Sequoia; species Sequoia sempervirens. The sequence continues at coordinate 230,936 of VDFB02320972.1, read as the reverse complement.
TGCATGTCCATCTCTATTAGCCTCTCCCATTTCAATTGCAACGACATGGCCAATTAGGTCAAGGTCAACACTTTGTTGTTCATCCTTGCCCTGTAATAGTAGGAATTCAAAGGTCATTTCAAATTGAGCTGCATGCAACCAATTCATTAAAATAATCAAAACAAACATTAAATAAAAGAAGTGGAATTCACTATTTCTTCTAGTTTGTCCATGTCAAGGTACCTTGACACTTTTGACCATATACGCTCCTTCTTCTTCTTCTTCTTCTTCTTCTTCTCAACATTATTGGACGGTGGGTTGGGAGGAACAACATCATCTTGTTCTTCCATGGCATCTGCTTCGTCTTCCCTTAAACTCGATTGGAGGGTAGGACTTCATTGTTCATTGTTGCCTTGTAATAGCAGGAATTGAAACGTCACATCACATTCAAATGCATGCAACGAATTCATTGAAATAATGAAATAAAACATTAAATAGAAGATTTGGAAATCACTGTTTCTTCTTGTTTATTCTTGTGAGGGTGTGAGGAATATTTAGACCGTATACACTCCTTCCTCTGAACATTAGTAGATAGGTGGTTGGGAGGAACAACATCATCTTCTTCTTCCATGTCCTCGGCTTCATCATCGAAATCAATAGTATCTTATTGGAGGGTAGGACTCTATTGTTCATCATTCACCTATAACAACAAGAATTGAAACGTCACGTGAAATTCATATGTATGCAACGAATTCATTGAAATAATCAAAACAAACATTAAATAGAAGATTTTGAAATCACCTTTTCTTCTCGTTTCTTCTTGTGAGGGCGTGAGGAATCTTTAGACTATATACGGTCCTTCTTCTTCTTCTTCTCAATGGTATACGGTGGGTTGGGAGGAATAAGATCATCTTGTTCTTCCATGGCATGCGCTTCATCTTCCCAATCATGAGTATCCTCTTCAAGGGCAGGACTCCATTGTTCTTCTTTGCCCTGTAATAACAATATTTGAAATGTCACATCAGATTTAGATGCAAGCAACCAATTCATTGAAATAATCAAAACAAACATGAAATAGAATATTTGGAAATCATTGTTTGTTCTCGCTTCTTCTTGTAAGGGTGGAAGGAAACTTTAAACTATATACGGTCCTTCTTCTTCTTCTGAATGTTATACAACAGGTTGGGAGGAACATCATCTTGCTCATCCATGGCCTCCACTTCATCTTCCAACTCAAGAGTATCCTCTTCGAGTGCAGGACTCTGTTGTTCATCATTCCCCTGTAATAGCATGAATTGAAACATCACATCAAATTCAGATGCATGCAACAAATTCATTGAAATAATCAAAACAAGCATCAAATAGAAGATATTGAAATCACCATTTATACTCGTTTCTTCTTGTGAGGGCATGAGGAAATTTTAAACTGTACATGCTTCTTCTTCTTCTCAATGTTAGAAGAGGGGTTGGGAGGAACAACATCATCTTATGCTTCTGTGGGAAATGCTTCATCTTCCACTACAACAAAGACCTACTTGAGGGTAGCAATTTGTTGTTCATCATTCTTGTGCAATTGGAGGAATTGAAATGTCGCATCAAACTAAAATGCATGCAACCAATTCATTCAAATAATCAAAAAAAACATTAGATTAAACATAATATTTCAAGATCACCATTTGTTGTCATTTCTTCTTCAGAGGCTACCTTGAAACTTTCAATCATGCACGATGCTTCTTGTGAATGTTAGATGCAGGGTTGGGAGGAACAACATCATCCTCGCCTTCTGTGGGCATAACTTCCTCTAAAGAATGAACAACACTCTGCTCGGGGGAAGAAACTGCTTCTCAACCATCACCCTATCATTTCATGTAAGTTAACGTTAACTAAACCTTGTATGCATCATAATAGAAAATATGAAGCAAGGAAAATTCAGAATTAACAGTTCAATTTGACATTACCATTACTTCCCGTCTCTTTCTCTCCTGTAATTGTAATATTTTTTTCCTTCTCTGCTCCTTCCTCTTGTCACTGTTGTATAACGCCATTTTCCTCTTCAACTCATCATTTCCTTTTTGGGGAAGTTGAACGAAGTTATGTTTCCCATATTTTGCACAGACACGTCTAATAACACGCTCCTGTTGCAAATGTTGTTGTAGATTCATTTGGTACTCTGTATTTTCCACCTTCTTTAGAATCTACTCTTTCAATTTATCAGGGGGAGGAGCGGGCTATTTTGGTTCCCCCCCAACGCAGTTCGGCCATGCTTTGGTGCCTCAAGAATAGGAAGGTAGTGATGCTGAAACTTATGCATGTTGAACACTCTCCAATCATAATAATTTCTCATACATTCTTCTATAATTCAATAATATATATATCTACCATTCACCACTTCTCTTATGTGTTCAGCAGCAACCTGCACAACAAATTTGGAAAACAAAATTGCTTAATATATTTGATATTCAAACAAATTGAATGCACAACATATACACACAGTGAAACAATGCAATAATTCAGCTATTATATCTACCTTCATGTCCACCACATCACCTTGTGCTTCATTGGGTCCCTCTCCATCCTTAGGGTCTCCCTTTGCACACTTTCCTTGTGGTCGTGGACTATGGAATGAGCGTGATGGTCTCCCTGATTATTTTCTTGAATCAAAGAAATGATATACTGCCCAAATCAACATATTTGTAACAGACATGATATTTTCTAACTGAAAATGTAAAGCATTATGATTAATGCATAGGAAGGAAAGGGCAATTGTAAGTTCACAATCAATTACCGAACATGTCGCTGCCTTAGGGTTCACCGTTTTCCTCAAATCAGGGGACTTCCTCTATACTATGGTTGTTGCCTCTTGATTAAAACATTCCCACTTTCCATTCAACATTGTAACCACTTATGAGAGATTAAAATTATACAGTTGATTGCATCGTGTAATTTCCAGATCTTACCTGTACATTTCGTGAATGCGACTGCCCTAAAGAAGATGTGCCACTACACACCCTTTCAGGTGTGTTATCCATGTTAATGACATTCTTCGATGTAGGTAGCAATTTCCCCTTTACTACTCACATCCTTTGTTTCCTGTAAACTGTAAAAAATTTGCAAGTGTTATGGACAGTTAAAGTTCCAAAATTTATTGCACCATTTGAAGAATCAAGCATATCTATTTTCAATGAAAAGAAGAATTTGAAAAACACAACCCACACTGTTGTAAAATGCTATACAAGCAACCCACTGTGTTTTACAACATGCAATTATTTTGTCCATTTATTTTTTTCAATCACATGAAGATAGTGAATTGCAATTTATACCATAACTAAGAGTTGTAATTTTTGAACGTTGCTTTTTTACATTCATACAGTCTAAATAAGAAAATATTTTCAAGACATTCAAACTGTTATCTGAATCTTTAGGTTGGAAAACATAGGGTTTTATAAACCATGCAACCCACAAACTATTCTAAAACCCTTTAGAAGAAACAACCCTATTGGTTACTCCCCCCACCTCAATTTGGTTAACAGGGTTTTCCCTCGCTTCTCTATTCTTCTTAAGAGACAACACTTTCTATTATGCGGATTATAACAAAACACTGTATTGAAGTTCACATTCATATTTTATAACAACCCATTACATGTAGCAAACATTCCATTTGAATATCGTAATTCGTTTTGAATAGAAGATGAACAAAAAATTTGCAAGATGGAAAAAAAATAGGGTTGTCCCACACTTTTCAAATCTTCTTCAAAGATAATAGTTAGTGTTATGCACACCACAAGAAGACAATGTATTGAATTTCACCTTCATGTTTTATAACTTCCCTTGCTTCCAATAAAAGTTGCACGATGGAAAACATAGAGGGTTGTCCCTCGCTTCTCAATTCTTTTTGAAAGACAACACTCTTTGTTATGCAGACTGTAAGAACACAATGTATTGAAGTTCACCTTCATATTTTATAGCAACCCTTACTTGCAGCAAACATTCCATTTCAATACCGTTATACATTTCAAACACAATATGCACAAAAAAAGTTGTAGGATAGAAAACACACAGGGTTGTCCTCCCCCCCCCAAGCATGACAACATTTCATGACAACTGGGAAAATTTCAACCATACCTTTCTCATTTCCAAAACATGCACTTCTCTCCATCATACATGGATGACACCTTCCATCAACATGGAGCTGATTGGATGAGATTTTGGAAGAGGTGGTCATGTGTGTTGGAGAGAAGAGATTGTTTCAAAAATATTGCAAAGTAGCTCCAAAGATGCCCAGTTGTCATGAAATGTTGACATTTCTTTTATCTAACGCTTGTATCGAGTATGGAGAGGTCAATGTTTTCATAGAATGCCAAGGCCAACAATGTGTAATTGCAGGTTGGAAAACACTAGGTGTTATTATACCTACAAACCAATTACCATTTACAAACCCTTCACAAGTAACATCCCAATTCGTTATTCACCCCTAAGTTGAATTTGTATGCTTTTATATATCCTGCACCTGCAACTCCACCCCGTGTTGTCAAACCTTCAGATTCCAACGTGCAGAATGAAAGAAATCACAACACACAATGTTTTCCAAACTTCAATTATTTTCCACATTATGTCGTCCCATCATAGGGTTTTTGTATGTTATGATTCCTCTGACATGCATTCTTCTAGGGAAAATAGTGACGTCTAATTGCAAGGTAGAAGCTAATCTCCCTACAAAATATAGTAAAATCAAGCTATTGTCCCTGAAAAAACATGTGTTTGAAATGATAACATAATCAGACATAAATGATATGAATTTTCCACAATCCATATTGATTATTACTAGTTGATTTATGGATTCGTTTCTGTAAGAATTCTTGCATCAACATTTCAAATCACACTCTGTGATCCATCATCAGTATGAAGAAGACAACATCACTCATCATGATGTTGGATCATAGAGTCTAATCTGAAACGTTCATGCAAAAATCCTTACACAATTGAATCCACAAATCAACTAGGAATGATAAGAAGACATGTCTTATCCCTGAAGAAGGGAAATACATTATCATGTGTAAGCCATGTCGCAAGGAGATCACCTTCTGCAATTGGAAGCAAGCTATTCTCCCTACAAAAACGCATGTCACATGCATCATAACAGTCATCTTGTTTGCAAAATAATTGTTCGGCATGGAAAAAATCCCAAAACATGTCATTGAAATCCATTATTTGCAAATAGAAAAAAGCCCAAACGAGGTCCCATTTTCCAAAGCTACGTTTTGCAGGTTGGTAGTGAGTAATAGGAAATATGAAATTTTGCAATTTCCTAATGAAATAACTGACAACCCATTATGGAAATATGAGTGAAATTACCGAATAACGTTTAGAGAAATCATAAACCATGCACAATATGTAACAGTTTTGTTTTGGTGTGCTCCAAGAATGTAATGAAGTCCACTTTCAAATTTCACTTTGCTACAGTCAAAATCTCATTTCACTTTCTTCATTTGATTGGAACAAAACACCTCGACAGAAAAGGTGGCCGAACAGACAAATAGCACCGATGGAAAGACTTGACGATCAGATGTTCACTTTGTGGCCTATCCCATAGCCGGGAAAATGTGTCATCACTAATGGGTTTTCAAAATCATATTTTGGAATGGAGAAAAACCCAGAGAAACATGGCATTTGAAACCATTATTTGCAAATAGGAAAAAGAGGTGCCAAGAATTTAATGAAGTCCACTTTCAAATTTTGGAACAAATCTTTGGTACATTCCAAATGTCATTTTGGTTTCTTTATCTGATTGGAACAAATAAAATGCTCGCATTATTTGTATTGTTGGAAAACACATTGTGTCTTCTCACTTGCACATGGTTTTAGAATAGGATATGCATTGCTTGTTTCTTAACACCTAGGGTTTTCCAACATGCATTCTTACTAAACATAAACAGTGCCTTCAAGAGCTTTTGTAATATAGATAGTCTCAATGTATTTAAAATCCCTTTCAAAATTTATAAGGACTTTTAATTTGGGTATAAATTGCATTTAAATTTTGCATGAATGAAAAAAGAAGTGCACAAAATAATTGCAATTTGGAAAACACAATGTTCGGTTTCAGTTATTTGAATGTCCTTGTTTAAATGTAAAGGGTTGTCTCATGGTGGATTGCTCAATTCTTAACACCCATGGTTTTGCAACATGGAATATTACAAGACAGTATGAATTTCTTCGAAATCACACATTCCATTGTTGTGTTTAAATTTCAGTCAATTGAAACAAAAAAGTGCACAAAATAATTGTAAATGGGAAACAGAGTGTTAGGTTTCAATAATTTGAATCTCCCTGTTTCAATGTAAAGGGTCATTTCATGGTGGGTTGCTTGCTTCTTAACACCCACAATTATGCAACATGGAATGTTAGAAAATAGTATAAAATTCTTCCAAATCACACCTTCCATTGTTGTGTTTAAGTTTCAAGTATATAACAAATTGCATGCTTCATAACACACTGCATTTTTCAACCTCCACATCACAACATAACGAAGCCCTTTCTGGTTTTTAAACCAGTATATCTATGTGTGCATTACAAAAAGAAAGAACACCAATTTCTTGCCATTATTGGCAATAATGAATAAACTCATTGAAAGTGATGAACATTGTGTAGTGGATGTTGGAAAACACAATGTGTTTTGAAGCCTGCCTTTACTTATACCCAACCTTTGTCTTGTAACGGAAATATACAAACATATAGAAAGTGTTGGATTCTATCAAATAGAACATCTCTCATTTAAGGGGGACTCTATTAACCCAAAACACATAGTGTGATTTATAGTACACACTTCATTCGGTTTTGCAACAATTCATGTTGGAAAACCATAGGTTTTAAGAAACAAGCAACCCAAAAGTGTTGTAAAACCCTTTGCAACACTATTGGATAGTACTTGTTACCTCAATTTGGTCGGTATTCTCCTATAAGTCATCCACATGCACTTAGACCTTCAGCTTTCCCTTTCAAAGTGCAGACTGGAAACAAATAGTATTTGCACCTTTCTTTCTCGAAACAGAAAAATCCCATGTCATTCCCTTCTACTTTTCCCGTGCCACACAAAAGAGAATTGTCGAGAAAGCAAACTTGCCTGCCTTTTTCAACCTGCAACAAGTGGGAAAATCGTTAACTCCTACCTAACCATCACCCAAACGTTTTGTCCTGTCTATTGTTTCGTCATATTTTCTTTCCATGTATGTTTTTATTCTAATAGCTCTTTTACAATTTGTCTATTTGTCTATAATATTTAGTGCCAAGTAATGCAGGCCAAATTTTTTATTAAGTCTATGGCGTTATTCCCATTTTGTACAAGTTATTGCTACCAATTGGCTTTACGAGTTCTATCTAATACAGTTCATAAAACTATTTCAAGTAATGACTTGTTATATCTACACATCTTTTGCAGTGTAGTGGTCAGATCGAAACATACTGATAAAGAGAAAAAATAGTATATACAAATAGCATTGTACAAAATTTCCATTAGATGTTCAAAATGAACCATTTATAACTTACTAAATATTCTAGACAAATAGAGAAATTGTAAAAAGAACTATTACAAAAACACTTAAGAACCACAAAAAAATAACAGATGATGGAAAACTAACATTAAATAGAACTTTTAAATATGGAGAAATATTCAACTCGAGGGATAGAAAGGAGATTTAAATTAGGACAGGATCATACGATGGACTCTCAAGAGCATGTATATTGACCATTTCATCAAATAGGAAATACTTAGAAAAGCCTCTGCTGCTACTCACATTTCAAAGTGAAGAACGTAGTTCAAGTGAAGAACCCAGTTTAAGTGAAGAAATTTTTGTTACACCTTGTCTAGATACTGATACAATTTCAGGTAACCATGAATATGGTCCAAACTAAAAATTTGTACATGCATTTCCCTTGAACTAGGTTCTTCCTTCAATCGGGTTCTTCACTTTGAATTTTGTTTGTAAGTAATTTCACATACTTACATGTCCACATATAAACTCTTTTGGTGAAATATTTCAAATTAGTTCAAAACACTTAAGAATCATATGAAAATAACAACTAATTGAAAACCCCAACATTTCACAATTTCAAACAAATCCAAACTTCTAAATGCATAATAAATTTTGGAAATTTCATTGTCCACTACACTTGTGACTCAAGCTATGGCAGCCATAATCACCTGTATTTTATGTAGAAGGTTCACATCTCCTAAAGCGTCCTTCTCAATCCACCTGCCCTTGTTTTGTTCATTTTTCTTTCCTCCCCTTTATCAACCACCTAGAAGAAAGACAAGTGTTAGCGATATATTAAATTGGAAAATTAAAGACATTTGGTTGTACAAATAATTTTTTTTATTCCAAATTTCACCAATATACATTTTATATGTTCTGCTGAGTGCAAAATGCCAACTTGCACAGACAATAAAAAAACATATTAAACTCTACATTGGGAATTTAATTTCCAATTTAACCTATCGCTAACACTAGTATATATATTAGCAATCATAGCTGCCATTTTTCCATTTTTTCAGAACTATGAAACAATGAACATTCATTATGTGCGAGCAATTCATTTGTTCCAATCAAGAGAAAGCTAACTCATAAACAAAAAGCACCTATATATGTAACACGAGATGAAAGTGGCATTTCATTTTCCTCATCTGACTCAACGAAATAAATGCTCACATTATTTGCAGTGTTGGAAAACCCACTATCTCCATATAAGGTGTTTAGAAACAAGCAACACTTATAGTGTTTGTAAAACCCTCTACAAGTAAGAGGAGACAGTGTGTTTTCCAACTGTGCAAATAATGGGAGCAATTCATTTGTTCCAATCAGGAGAAAGCTAACTAATTAAAAAAAAGCACCTATTTATGTAACATGAGATCAAAATGGCATTTCATTTTCCTCATTTGATTCGACCAAATAAATGCTCACATTATCTACACAGTTGGAAAATACAATGTCTTGATATAAGGTGTTAAGAAACAAGCAACCCATATAGTGTTGTAAAACCCTCTGCAAGAGAGAGGAGATAGTGTGTTTTCCAACTGTGCAAATAATGCGAGCAATTCATTTGTTCCAATCAGGAGAAATCTAACTCTTAAACAAAAAGCACCTATGTATGTAACACGAGATGAAAGTGGCATTTCATTTTCCTCATCTGATTCGATGAAATAAATGCTCACATTATTTGCAGTGTTGGAAAACCCACTGTCTCCATATAAGGTGTTCAGAAACAAGCAACCCTTATAGTGTTTGTAAAACCCTCTACAACTAAGAGGAGACAGTGTGTTTTCCAACTGTGCAAATAATGGGAGCAATTCATTTGTTCCAATCAGGAGAAAGCTAACTCATAAACAAAAAGCACCTATTTATGTAACATGAAATAAAAATGGCATTTCATTTTCCTCATCTGATTCGACCAAGTAAATGCTCACATTATCTGCACATTTGGAAAACACACTATCTCAATATAAGGTGTTAAGAAACAAGCAACCCATATAGTGTTGTAAAACCCTCTGCAAGAGAGAGGAGACAGTGTGTTTTCCAACTGTGCAAATAATGCGAGCAATTCATTTGTTCCAATCAAGAGAAAGCTAACTTGTAAACAAAAAGCACCTATGTATGTAACATGAGATAAAAATGGCATTTCATTTTCGTCATCTGATTTGACCAAATAAATGCTCACATTATTTGTAGTGTTGGAAAACACACTATCTCCATATAAGGTTTTAAGAAACAAACAATCTGTATAGTGTTATAAAACCCTCTGCAACTGAGAGGAGACAGTGTCTTTTCAAACTATGCAATCATTTGATTCGACCAAATAAATGCTCACATTATTTGTAGTGTTGGAAAACACATTGTCTCCATCCTTGACCGCAAGTCCCTCCCCAGCCAGTAAACTGCAAAATCAAAATGTCAAAAATTCCTATGCACCATAGTGAGTAGTGCGTTTGAGGGGTTTCTAGTGGTTTAGCTGCCTGTAACTCCACTTTCCTCACCCGAGCATCCCTCCCACCCACCAAACTCGAGAAATGAAAAATTGGGACAATGGCAATGTTATGTGCATTTTGTCTAGCTTTTTGAATTTAGAAAAAAAAGCACCTATGTATGTAACATGATATCAAAATGGAATTTCACTTTCCTCATATGATTTGACCAAATAAATGGTTACATTAGTTGTAGAGTTGGAAAACACCCGGTCTCCATATATAGTGTTGTAAAACCCTCTGCAACAGAGAGGAGATAGTGTGTTTTCCAACTGTGCAAATAATGGGACCGATTCATTTGTTCCAATCAGGAGAAAGCTAACTCATAAACAAAAAGCACCTATTTATGTAACATGACATAAAAATTGCATTTTCATTTTCCTCATCTGATTCAACCAAACAAGTGCTCACATTATTTGCAGTATTGGAAAACACACTGTGTCCATATATGGTGCTAAGAAACAAGCAACCCATATAGTGTTCTACAACCCTCTGTAATTGAGAGGACACAATGTGTTTTCCAACTCCGCAAATAATGCAAGAAATTGATTTTCTCCAATCAGATAAAGAAAGTGAAATCACATTTGGACTGTCACAAAGAGTTGTTCAAAAATTTGAAACTGAATTTCATTACATTCTTCCAGCATAGGAGCCGGCTAACTACTAGACAAAAAGCACCTATGTACATGCAAAAACACATGAAAAACATACATAACAATATACATGGAAACATACATAACATGATGAGACGTCGTAGTGTGGGGCTTTCTAGACAGGTGATCATGGAGAAAAGTGGCAGTGAAAGAAAACATCTGGCAATGGTTAGGTGAGAGTTAACGGCGCCATCAGCTGGGTTTTCCCGCCTGTCGCTGGGGGAAAAAGGCAGGTAGGTTTGCTTTCTCGGCAAGTCTCTTTTGTGTTGCATGGGAAAAGTGGAAGGGAATGACGTGGGCCTTTTCTGTTTTGAGAAAGAAAGGTGCAAATACTATTTTCTAGCAACGAATAGTTGTTTGTTTCTTCAGTGTTCATGGCTGAATGGAAAAATGGCACATACATAGAGCAGATATACATACCTTATGGAGCTCTGAACACCTGCAACTCTTCCCATTTCTATCCACCAAAATGCCATTGTCCAAAAATGGAGAAAATGGGACCTTGTCTAAGCTTTTTGATATCTGCAAATAATGGTTTCAAACACCACATTTTTGGATTTTTTTCCATCCACACCGAACAATTATTTTGAAAACCCGCCAGTGCTGACACACTTTCCTAGCCATGTTTGCAAGTATTGGGCCTTTTCTATTTGCAAAAAGAATGGTGAAAATACTATTTGTTTCCAATCTACACATTGAAAGGGAAAGCTGAAGGTTTGAGTGAAAGTGGACAAGTTGGAGGAGAAAACCGACCAAATTGAGGTGACAGGTACCATCCAATAGTGTTGCAAAGGGTTTTACAACACTATTTGGGTTGCTTATTTCTTAACACCTAGGATTTACAACATGAATTGTTGCAAAACAGAATGAAGTGTGTAGTATGAATCACACTATGTGTCAAGGGTTAATAGAGTCCCCCTTAAATGATAGATGTGCTATTTGACACTGAAACCCAACACTATGTTTCCCATTTACAATTATTTTATGCATTTTTTTTCAATCGACTGAAATTTAAACACAACAATGGAATGTGTGATTTCGAATACATTCATATTGTCTCGTAATATTCCATGTTGCAAAACCGTGGGTGTTAAGAATCAAGCAACCCACCATGAGAAAACCCTTTACATTTAAACAAGGACATTCAAATAACTGAAACCAAACATTGTGTTTTCCAAATTGCAATTATTTTGTGCACTTTTTTTTCAGTCATGTGAAATTTAAATGCAATTTTTTCCCAAATTAAGTCCTCATAAATTTTGAAAGGGATTTTGAATACATTGAGACTGTCTATATTACAAAACCTCTTCAATACATTGTTTCTGTTTAGTAAGTATGCATGTTGGAAAACCCTACTTGTTAAGAAACAAGCAATGCATATAATGTTCTAAAACCCTGTGCAAGTGAGAAGACATGGTGTGTTTTCCAACAGTACAAATAATGCGAGCATTTTTTTTGTTCCAATCAGATAAAGAAACCGAAATGACATTTCGACTGTATCAAAGAGTTGTTCCAAGATTTGAAAGTGGACTACATTACATTCTTGGAGTAACGAAATAAAAAACTTCATAATGAACTAACTGAAATGGGACAATGTGTTTTCCAACACTACAAACCATCTATAACAACACTATGCCTTGCAAGTATCATAGTACCTACCATTTTCCAATTTCATTACATTCTTGGCACCTCGTTTTGCTATTTGCAAAAAATGGTTTTGAATACCACATTTTTTTGGGTTTTTTTCCATTCCAAAATATGATTTTGAAAACCCACTGGTCTTGACATGTTTTCTTGGCAACAGGATAGGCCATGGTAGGTCAGAGTTAATGTCCAACAATCAAGAATTTTCATCAATGCAATTTGTCCATCCGGCCTTCTTTTCTGTTAGGGAATTTTATTCCAATCAGATGAACAAACTAAAATGACACTTAGACTGTACCAGCAAACAAGACCAAACATCCACGAAAGGTAGGTAATAGTTAACTGACATAGGACAACGTGTTTTCCAACATAGCAAACAATGTATAACACTGTGCCTTCTAGGTTTCCTAATACCTATTGTTTTCAAATTTCATTACATTCCTACTATCAAAATCACAAAAGGTTCTCCACATAATCACAAAGCATACCAAATTGAGTTCAGGGGTGAGTAACCAATTGGGTTGTTACTTCTAAAGGACCTTACAACACTTAGAGTTTTATGAAACACTGTGTTTTCCATAACGATAGTGTATAAAATGGTGACAAAAATGGGATGTCATCTAGGCTTTTTGTTATTTACATTTTATTATTTCGAACGCCACGTTTTTCACTTTTTTCTCCATTTCGAATAACAATGTGAACTATGGTAAACATAGGACAGTGTGTTTTCCAACACAACAAACAATCTGCCTTACATGTTTCATAATACCTGTTGTTTTCCAATTTCATTACATTCCTACTATCAAAATCACAAACGGTTCTCCACACAATCACAAAACATACCAAATTGAGGTCAAGGGTGAGTAACCAATTGGGTTATTACTTCTAAAGGGTTTTACAACAATCCAAGTTTTAGGAGACAGTGTGTTTTCCAAAATGATAGCGTATAAAATGGCACCAAAAATGGGATGTCGTGTGGGCTCTTTGCTATTTGTGAATTATGATTTCGAATGCCACATTTTGTGCTTTTTTATCCATTTCGAATGAGAATGTGAACAATAGTGACATTCTGGGTTTTATGTGGTTTTCAAAATATAGCATTTCATTGCAGAACCCACGAATTTTGCTTTCTATAAACATTATTCACTAATTTCACTCATTTTTCCACAATGGGTTGTCGCTTAATTCATCCGGCAATGGCAAAATTTGAAAACCAGCATACACAGAGGAAACAAAACAAAAACTTTAAAAACCCTCGACACAAAAAAAACATTATCAGACTTGCATTTGAACTAAATAGACCTTTGCCCAATGAAAACCCTGAAACATTCAAAATAAAAATGTGAACAATGGCGACATTCTAGGTTTTATGTGATTTTCACAATAGTTTGTGGTTTTTGTAAACCTTAATGAATTATTTTGAAACATACAATGGTTTGTGGTCTCTCTAAACCTTATTCAGTTATTTCACTCATATTTCCATGATGGGTTGTCATTTATTTCATTCAGCAAGCACAAATTTTCAAAACCAGCTAACGGGAGGAAACGAAATTAGAAAACCCTCAATAGAAAATCAAAAAACGAAAACCCTACAACAAATAGTTGTTCATTTCTTTAGTATTCATGGAAGAATGGAAAAATGACACATACACAAAGTGGATACACATACCTTAAGGAGCTTTGAACGCCTATAACTCTTCCCGTTGCTATCCACCAAGACGTTGTTGTCAAAAAATGGCAAAAATGTAACCTCGTCTGGGCTTTTTGATATTTGCAAATAATGTTTTTGAATGCCATGTTTTTGGATTTTTGTCCATCCACGCCGAACAATTATTTTGAAAACCCGTCGGTGCTGACATGTTTTCTCAGTGACAGGACAAGAAACGACACGATGAAGTTAACGTTCAGCCGTTAAGTATTTCCTTCCGTCTGGCCACCTTTTCTGTCGTGGATCTTTTGTCCACTGTGGGCCATGCACTATGGGGGGCAATATAACATATATAATATGTTATATACATAGGTGATTTTTTTCCAGGAGTTAGCTTTCTCCTATATAAATGTATATATATATACATATATATGTATATGTATATACATACATATATATATACATATACATATACATAAATATATAAATATATATATGTATATATACATATATATATACATGTTAAGTTATATATATATATATATATGTATACATATAAACATACACATACACATACACATATACATACACATATATGTATGTATGTATATGTATATATATATATAAATATATATGTATGTATGTTATATGTATATGTATATATGTGTGTGTGTGTGTGTGTGTGTGTGTAATATACATGGATATATATATTATATATATATATATATGACTATAGTATATAGCGTACATATAATGTCTGGGGAAACAATAAAGAGCACACTCTAAGGTAATGCTATTGACATTTATCATCATTTACCATGCTTGCAAATGGAACGCAATGTAATAGAGGGTGTGTAGGAAAAGATATAAGACTTATTTAAGAGTATTGAAAGCTATTTGAAATGCATTTAAAAGCTTTGAATTGGTCTTTAATCTGCAAACACCAACAGCACGCAAGAAGTTTATGTGGTGCTAAATTATGAATAACTGCATTTCTTTAGAAGTCTATTTTTTGAACTCTACCCAACAAAGGAAACCAAAGTAAATTGGAGAATAATTCAAGTAGAAGATGCCATGAATAGAGTCTACCTATTTGATCATTTACCCTGCATATCTGAAATGCAATCTTTTTGTCCAAGAATGAAGTGACTAAGTGTTGTGCTATTTTGTTGAGTATTAAGTTTGAAATTTGCCACCTTCTGTTTACCAAGCTAATTCAAATCATATAAACTGAGAAGTGTCAATTCATCTACCTTGTTTCTAGCCTATAGATGTTGATTTTTATATATAAATAGATGCATGTTCTTTACCTCAAAGGGATGCATATCTGGACTCTGCTGTAATTTTTTGAAAATTGCTCTGTTTTCCCTAAGTTTTGTGAGAGAGTTAGAGGGTGATTTTGCAAGAGATTTAGTGTGAGAATTTGTGCTCAGGTTTTTGGGAGAGTGGAAGTAGTTTTTTGTCATGTTGTAAACTAATTTGAGGAGGATAGGATTGTAAACTAGCTAGATAAATTGGAGCTTTATACTTATAGGCATGTTGAATCTTACTCTCTTAAGATAGCTTGATTTTGAATTGATTATATTTCACTTGTTTGTTGTTTGGAAAAGTAATATGCTTTTAGGGAAATATTGTTTTCAACATTTGTGAAATTGAAAGTCATAAATGTTGTTTATAGATTGGAATATCTATTGTTTGAGTGTTTGTACATACTCCATATTAAGGATTGGGTGTATATATACATATACATATAGTATTAAGTACTTCAATTGAGTGGAGTCTTTATAGCTTAAGCTAGTTTGATTTGGTAGGTTATGGAAACACATGTTTAACCTATTAGAGGAGTCATAGTGAACTTAGCGTATGTAGGTTGTTCCTAGGGTTATAGATTATCCAATGGAGGGAATTTCATATGCATAGAATATGATTGATCTTAACAAATTGAGCTAGAATGGTGGGTGAGTGTGTGACGTCCACTAGAAGTACTCGATTATGAATACGTTGGCCAAAGTGATGTAATTTGCCACTGATTACAGTGTCAATTCATTGTGTTACCTTTTTTCCATGCTAGTCTAAGATTGTCATACACGTAGAATATAGATAAGTTGTATTGTAAAGTTCTAGTTATGTAGGACATAACACCAACTCAAAAAAGGCTAGTATTTTGTGGTTTCCAGCTAAACCTCTTCGTCTACGGGTAGGGCCATCAAGTACCATATGTGGTAGATGTGCGAGGGACTATAGTTAGTCCATGGATGGTGGAAAAACACTTGAGTGATGCTTCTCCTCTCATTTGACAAGCCAAGATTTGAAAGGGGATTTCCTAGATCATTTGTATTTCTAGTGCCAATGAAGCTCAGATGAGCTATGTATGTAACTTGTATCGATTTCTTTAAAATATGGAAAATGTATTTTTTATTTAGATTATGAAATAATTTCTTTGGAAATATTGTACAAATCATTGAATGAAATGAGAAAGATAATTTATTGTTATCATGTGTGCATTTTGTCTTGTTTTAAAAACAAAAATTTGTATCACTATATGTTTAGCCATTAGACTAAATTCACTTGTGGTAAAACATAAGAAAATTACTGTATAGAGCAAGGGGTGTGTTACAATACTGATCAAACAACATGATCATGACTTCCATAACCATGTCCTTCACCTTGCGACACTTTTGATCATCACTCCTTTGTTTGCTCCTCTAGACCGCTCCTTTGAACACTTACCCTTTTGACATCTCTAATAACCACTATATTTGCATCACATGCAACCTTCCCCAATACCACTCCATGACATCAATGACAAAACATGCAACATTATGGAATGAAAATTATTTTTCTCCTCCTTTTCTCATTTTATCTATTATATTTTGATATTATTTGGCCTTTTTCTTATCCCTTGGTTATGCATTTATCTTCATTTCACCTTTTATACTCATATTTTTATCTTTGGCATTTTTTATACTTTTTCTTTATTTTATCCCTATTTTATCTTATATATCTATGTATTTTAGCTTTCTTTTATTTATGCTATGTGTGTTGTGTCTTTCCTACTACTTATTTTACTATTTAATTTTATTTGTGGAACTTATTTATTCCTTCCCTACATAAGGGAATTTATATTTCTAACACTTTACCCTCCCCACTGGAGACCAACATATTCATTTTCCAAATGGTACATATTTTCATGCTACTATCTTTCTAGGGTATTATCTCTTATGTACTTCCTATAATATCTTTTTGGTATTATTGTATGGCTCAACAAGATTTTCTCATTAACTTTATTACAAACATGTCTTGATTTTATGCTATCTTTTGCATGACATCTTAGATGGTGTATATGTTAAATATCTTTTGTACATGACTCGTTCTCACATTTGGAGGAAACACATTTGTTCCCCATCACTACACATGTTTCATGTACATGTCTTTATACAAACTTGGGTCAAACACATTTTCTATATGTAGGGATATTTTATTCTTTCTTCTCCTTGAATTGTATTTTTATGATGCATTGATACAATTTGAAGAGGAATATTATACCCTTTGTTATGCTTTTGTTGAATATTTAATGCATAGATTAAGGGGGTTGCATTAATTATAACTCCTCAAAAACACTATGCATGGGAAGATTCATTTTTAATTTCACATGGCTTCATGTCATATGTATAGATTGCAAGGGTTCAAATAATTCCAACTCCATGAATCCTAATTTTTATTTTCATAAATGCAATGACAATGATTTTTTGGATTGATGCAAATGATAGAAGATTTTTTTTATGATCATTTTAATGAGGGTGATATTAACCATTTGTGGTGCTCATTTGAAGGAGGAAACTCATGGAGAACAAAAATAAAAGTAGAGATTATATCATCCAAGTGTATCCTTCAAAAAGATGTATTCTTTTGAAAAAATGCATGTTACTTAGTGTCATAAAATACTTTAGGAAGCATGAGTAATGATAGATTGACATGCATGCTAAGATGGGGGGAAAATCTAGAGTAAATGAGTGCATATTTTATACTTTCTTTCATCTTCCATTCATTTTTATTTTTTCAATAAGTGTGGCATCTTAATGTTTAATTTGAGAATTATAATGAACATGTCAACTGAATCTAGCCTCAACCTTATCCTTAACCTTCCTAACCCTAATATTCTAGATCTAATTCTCATCCTAACCTTTTTCCACCTTGAACATAATCACTAATATGATTTAATCCACCTCAATTTACCCATATTTCTTTTTTCCTCAAACTAACCTCAATTCAAAATATGACTTGTCAATTACCTTAAACACTATACTTTTAAATAAAAAACTTATAAATATTGTTATTTAAAATCAAATCCTAGGCGTCCTAGAATGCCAATTCATCAAGCAAGTAATTAGAAATCAATCACAATCTTCTTCTATGCTAACAATGGGAGTCATCTGATTAGCTCCACCCATCAGACGGTTACGATCATTGTTTCATAAATTCATCCTACAGGAAAGTTTTGAAGTATGAGAAGATAGTAAAGCCGAAGGTGTTGGATGACAAAATCTTCCTAGACACTCTGGACCCCGGAGAACCACTTATGTTGTCTTGCTCCAAGTCTGACGATTGGCAATGCTCTTAGTATCGAAAAAGAGTATGCATGCCCGAATGGTTTGGGAGCTTGGCAACTCCTAATCACGTAACTCGCCTACCATGGACTGAACCAATTGATTTAGGTATAATCAGACAACATTTCAAATTTTTGCATTCCCTAGTAGTTTTACGAGCACAAACTAGTCCAAGAGGTTTTTCATTGTTTTACCTTTTGTATTCCCCTACATACCCAATCTTGCTAGTTTACCAATAAATTTAGAAACAATTTTTCAAAGCCCTTCTAGCTCATCTTATTAGTTGTTGACCCAACTAATCCTTTCTATTTATAATTTTGAAGGCTGAATCATTTAGAGTTTTTCTAACCGAGGAATTAATATTTGGTGGGATTTGTGAAGCGAAGGTTAGACTTATACATATTATTATAACGTTCATCTATATGAACTGCCCAATTTAAGATCATTATCTATATTTTCCAACAGCTTGACTGTCCAATCTACCCTTGAAAATTACCACCTGAAATACTTATGAAAAAAATAATATTTCTATATAAATTCCATAGCAACAATTATCTTCCATTCATAAAAATATCCATCTAGCTAATTTCAATAGATACCTTCCAATCTGAAAAGAAAAATAATAATATGAAGATTAATTTGAGATTGTAAATTTATTTGTTCTGTAACGTCGCATGGTCCAATGAATGTATGCTTTGAGATCCCAACCATCTCATATATATTTCTAATTTATTATTGTAGCCTGCTATAAAGAGAAAAGATGGATATACCAGCTATTATTGTGTTTTTGTTCTTCGTAATTCTGTTAAAACTAGCAGTTGATTGGTGGAAACAGCGAAACCGCCAGCAAACATTCATAAGAGAAAGAGAAAGAGAAATGGTTATGGTTTTAGAAATCTTAGAAGTAGCAAATGAAAGTGAAACACTAGGATTTTCTCCGAGTGAAATAGAACAACTCCAGAGCTTTCAATTTACTGCAAAAGACTTGCACACCAAAACCAAAGCAACCACATTAAGCTGCCCAATCTGTCTAGAAAATTTTAGGGATGGCCAAAGCTTTAGAATACTACCCATTTGTCATCATTATTTCCATTCTGTATGTATTGATAAATGGTTGGCTCTTCATAAAAGTTGTCCTTGTTGCAGACGATATGTTACTATTAAAGCCTTGGATGGCAATCCATGGGAGCTGTTGATGAGATCATCAGAAGAAAAATATGAGCCCCAAACTATTGTAACTGTACCTTCACCAGCACCACCTCCAATAGAACATGCAGAGGTACAACATGAAACCAGAGAAACTATTACCTCATCCTCACCGTCAGCTGTCAAACATGGTGGACATGACAGTAGTGACCATGAAACTAGTGTTATTATACAAATGAACGATCATTATTAGTCCCAATGATGATCGGTAACTAAGGATTGATGATCATGCCCCACTAAGGCCCCGAGAAACATTGGCCATCATCTTTCTAAGATAAATTGAAAAAATAGCTCACCCTAACTAGAGCCTAAAGATTTATTGAGATTTATGTGTATATTTTCGAATTAATCTTCATCAAGTAGTATTTAATCATTTTTCTCTATGTTTTAAGTCTTATCAATGTTTTAGAATTCTTTGCTCTTGAACACATTAGCTTTGTCTATGCCCACCCAAAATAATCCAATTTAGATTGAAATATGATTTACATGTTGTAAGGATATAAATGCACATTTTCAGAAATAGCCCCCAATAAATGAACATTGACCATCATCTTTTACTAAAATATATTGAAAAAATAGCTCACCCTACCTGGAGTCTAAATATTTATTGAGATTTATGTGTATATTTTCGAGTTAATCTTCATCAAGTAGTATTTAACCATTTCTCTCTATGTTTTAAATCTTATCAATGTTTTAGAATTCTTTGCTCTTGAACACATTAGCTTTGTCTATGCCCACCCGAAATAATCCAATTTAGATTGAAATATGATTTACATGTTGTAAGGATATAAATGCACATTAACCATCATCTTTTACTAAAATATATTGAAAAAATAGCTCACCCTACCTGGAGTCTAAATATTTATTGAGATTTATGTGTATATTTTCGAGTTTATCTTCATCAAGTAGTATTTAACCATTTTTCTCTATGTTAAAATCTTATCAATGTTTTAAAATTATTTTCTCTTGAACACATTAGCTCTATCTATGCCCACCCAAAATAATATATATTGTAAGGAAATAAATGCACATTTACAAGAAATGGCCCCCAAAAAATTAAATTAAATGGTACTAATAGATTATTGTGTTTTAGAATATAGAGTTGTAATTTATAAGATAAATAATATTAGAAATTAAATAAATATATTGAGTTTTAGATTTGATATTGATGTGATTATGATAGATGGTCCAATATAATTTATCATTATTCTAGAGTATTGAGATGTGTGAAACAATTGCTTTTGAATTGAAATTTTGATTGTGAAAAGTTCTAGGTTGATTTTGCACTAGAAAATCATATTGGGTTGTTCATTGAAAATGTATCATGAAATTGATTTGAATCCTATGAAATTATGAATCAATCTTTAAAGTTCTATGATCTAAAATTAGGTTTGTCAAGTCTTGTAATATCTAAATCTATAGAAAGTGATTGATGATATTTATAAACACCTTCGAGGATCTTGTTAAGCAATGGTCATGTTCTCTTCAAACAAATCTCTGGATGGTAGGAATCAATGTCTTGTGAACAATGATTAAAAATAGCAAACAACCATGTGATATGGCTATCAAGTGTTAAGTATGTATGTAGAAATGTGGTAGTGAATAATAATCTTTATCAAATTTGCTAGATGAATCCTTCATGAGTCCTAAATCCTAGATTTATCCTAGACAATCATAATGAATTGGGATATTATCTTTTTATACCAAATCCTAGAATACAATTTGAACAATTGTGCTCAATGGCTAGTTAGAAGGGGATGGCACAATCTCAATTTTAAAATTTTAATTTTAATGTGTGGGGTCAAGTGTGCCATGTTTTCAAATCTAGATGAGGAACAGATAATCTATAGGTTGAATGTGGATTCTTCAAATATATGAAGTTGGAAGTGTCAAATAATAAAATAATTTAATAAATTTTGCATAAAAATACACTAGATATATGTTAGTTATTGCATAAAGAACAAAGTGAATCAAAATGAACCTAAAATAAATGAATAAAATATAAATTATCCAAATTTCACCATTACATATCTATATTATAATATAAATTCAAATAATTTAAATTACAATATTAAAAAATTATTATAATTTACACTTCCACTTACCTACAGCAATTTATTTTATAACATATAAATTTGATAATTTTTCCTTATAGAACATTTTTTGTAAGTTAAAAGATATATCAAATTTTAAAATAAATAAAACTTGTAGCCAAATGACTCTCTTTCCCCTCATAAATAAAGGGGGGTATAATTGAGTTTTTTTCTTTTTACATAATAAGTATAATTAAAGTGCAATTATATATTAGAATGAACTTTTAAATATTCATGTTCATCATGTTTTCGTACTTATAAATTATTTAAAGGATTTATTTAATTATTTTATGAATGTATTTAGAGAATGTGGAATAACAAATTATTTTCTATTATTCATCATAAAAGATAATAAGCATTGAATTTAATATTATTCTTTTATCAATTTGTGTTGAATTTCTAGACATTGTTTAAAGTTGAGAATATGAGTTATAGAGAATAGCACATTTTAGAATGTGAGAAAATACAATTAAATATATTTAATTGTATAATTTTTTAAAATATTTTTTTTTTATTTTTATTAAAAAAAATAGAAAAAAATAAATTTTATTGAAAATGAGTTAAAAATAAATACATCAAATAGATTTCTAGATAGTTATAGACTTAATGAAAAAATAGTAGAGGAGGAATCCATTGGAGATTCCTATAATAGCACTCAACATAATACTTAGAAAAGTCCAAGATCCAACCAAGACTCGCATTCCCCATAATCAAAAAGTCTAGATTAATCCACCTAATCATCATGAATAAGATAAGAATTCAAGTTGAGATTTATCTGAGGTCAAATATCCCCAATCTGCAACATTCTAGTTACATGTCCCTTTAGAATCCCACTTAGCTAAACAATTAGCCACCTTATTTCATTCTCTAAGAATATGAAAAAAAAAGAAATTGAGTCAAACTTTGTGGTCAAAGAATTTTCTTAACCACCAAAGCCAATCTCCATGAGGACTCCTACAAACATTTTTATTTAAAAATGGAAAATAGAATCATGGAATATGTTTCACACATAATCTTCCTCCATCCCATCATACAATCTCTCTCCAAAGCCATAAGAAAGGCCCAAATATCCATTTGATTATTAGAATACAATCACATATAAGTAGAGAATAGAAAGTGAACCAAGCCTTCAATATCATGACCAACTCCACCAATCCCCATAGTATCTAGGTTTCCTTGAGAGGAACCATCAATATTAATTTAAAGAAACCACAAGGGAGAGGAAAGCACTTGTATGACTTGCCCATCTTCCTAGAAGGCTAAACTCTATGGCCAAGCCTAGATTGTGAGGCATTAGAAAGGGATAACTCCAAGATATTATCAATGCACAAATCAAAAAAAATTAAGAGGATCCTTCATACTAAATTTAGCCTCAATAGTCTCTTTAAGCATACAACTAATCTTATGCCAAACTTCCATGACTATACTTTGAAGCTCAAATAAAATTCATTGATTTCACTCCAACCAAATCTACCAAAGAATAAAATAAGGACCAATATCCCACACTACCATTAGGAAGGATGTTGAAGTAGGTAGATGGACCAAACTATTCCAAAGCTCAGATAAGGAAGTAACATGAATAATAAATCTATTTCATATATTCCATCATAAGCTTCATATCTCCAAATAGAAAGGACATTCGAATAAGAGGTGATTAGAATATTATTAATTACTACCACAAAGAACACAAATAGAAGACCTAGGAAATCATCTCTTTTTTATTTTTTCACCAAGGTACTTATTCTAACTTAATAGCCACATAAAAATTACACTTAGGTCAGCCAACTTTATTCCAAATTCTTATCCACTAGGGAGACTCTATATATCCCTCTTTCTACTACTCTAAAGATTGATAACCAAGATCAATACTTGTATACTCCTTTAGAATCAAGGGCACAAGAAAGGACACCACTACCCTCTAGTAAATTCCATGGTTAAACTACCAAAATTGAAGCTAAAGTGCTCTAATCCAACTCCAAAGAACCCCTTTTGGACTACCCAAAGTAATAATGTACTTAAAGTTAGCAACCTTGTCCCATCCTACCTCTAGAAAAATATCATGCAAAGGTTAAAGTTGGGAAAAAGAAGAGATAATAGGGGATGATTGTCCCAAGAATCTTCCCAAAGAAAAGCACTATTGTCCTTATTACTTATCCAAAATATTCCTTCCTTAATAAGAAAAATCCCATTTTTAATATTCTATATCATGGATACTTTCCCAATCAATTCCATTTGCTAAATGTCCTCACTTGCCACCCCTTGAAATACTTAGAATTAAGAATTCTTGCCCAAGGTTAATTAGGTTTTTTACACCATCTCCTATATAATTTGATTGCTAAGGCCTAATAGTTGAGCTTTGATTTTGTAAGACCCCACTTTGCATGTGATGAGTAAAACCCTAATTTATTTTATATTTTCTTAAATAGATGGTAGGTTGTATTGCAAACAATACATAATGTGATTGTGTGACAATATTCTTGAATTTCATCTTGACATTTGTTTCATTGTCACTATCGTGAGGGTGTTATGGACTTGTAAATTATGAATATAAATTGAAATTATAATTGGAATTGTTGTACAATTGAATCTTATTTCAACCATCAAATTAATGTGATATATGATTATTCTTATGATTGCATTGGTAATTTGCAGGAAAGTAAGGGTGCTAGTTCGAGAAGGGAAAACCATTGGGAGGAAATCAAAGGACATCTTTTGATACGAATCTGACCCTTTTGGGGGGCTTAGGAAGAAATAAAGTTAATGTGTTGGTAGATTAAAGTTGTGAGGGTTGATAATAAAAGGATAACTTATTTTGGTTTGTAAGGGTATTTAATTATGTTTCATGTGGGTGTAAGTGGGGTTAGGGGTTAGGAACCCTTATCCAAGTCTAAATTTCGGATGGATCCTTAAATGGGCTTTTAAAGAGGGTTGTTGGTCAATTTCCTTGGTTGGGATGTAAAATGAAACCCCCTAGGGCCTATATCATAGTGGTAGGGGTCAAGTAGGCATATAATAGTGCCCCAAGGACATGATTTGACCCCTGAAAAGTCTTAATGGAGAGTGACGAGTTTTGAGGAGAGGATGAGATGAAAAGATGGAGGTGTTGTCCAAGTGCATACCTCCTCTTTAATAAAGAAAAGACTCTCATTGATGGAGGTAGGTACACTTCACACCTCCCCACCTAAAGGTTGCAAGTTGAAACTCCTATATATTTTGGAGAGGAAGAATGAGAAGGGTATTACCCACTTCTCCTCTTGGAGAACTTTATTGTAGATAGTAGAAAGAATGAGAAGAAGAAAGGAGTCCACCACTTTGGGAAGATAGTGATCATGAGGGTATGGCTTGGAGAGGAAATATGGATAAAAGAGTTTACTTCCTTCACCTAAAAGAAAGAGATAAGTTTTCCTATTTTCCTTTACCCTTGTTTATTGATAGTAAGAAGGTAACATACTGTATAGATCATGATCGAAAAAAAAAAAAGTAGAAAACCTAGATGGATGAAATTTGTGCCATCTTACTTTATCCCTTTGTAAAAATGAGAAAAGGCTCCATTTATCATCATGGAGCTGAAAGTATTCCTTGCTCGGGGGTATGGCTAGAGCCCACGAGGCTCCATGACACCATTACGGTAGGGTGGAGAGCAAGCTCGGTTCAGTTGTATATCATTCTTTGTATTTCTTAGAATTAGTTGTAATATGGAAAGTTAGTGATTGTTGCAAAATGAAAGAAAATGGAGAAAGAGCAAGACCTCATCTAGTTGTGTGTCATTCCTTGTATTCATGAATACTTAGATTGTAATATTGATGGCTAGTGTTTAGTTTTGTGAAAAGAAATAATGAAAGAGTCAACTTCATTCATGGGCTTGCTATTCATTTCATTTCCATGCGATGTTTGTAATATTGAAAGCTTAGATGTTACATTGTACCTTGTTGGAATGAAGAGAGGAGGTGATCTATGGGATTGTACAAAAGGAAGGTTTTAACCATATATATGTAGTGATGATACTATAATTGTGTAGTAGAAAAAAGAATGTATGTTTCGTTAGTTCAACACATCGTTAGTTCAACACAATTTGTGACTCTGTTTGTTGAATTATTATTCCTTCCAAAGAAGAAACAAAATACTGGACTAAGTCTTGAAATGAAAATATATTAGGAATTCAAATGTGTATGGTTAGAATGGAAAGCAAGGGGGAATCCTTTAGGAATCGTTGACTCATAAGTAGTTCAGTTAGAGGAATGCATTACAATCATAGATACTCCTTTATGTTATTGTTATAATCTATAATTTTGAAACCAGAAGATAAAGTAAATCCAAGGATATAATAAAATAAGAGATAAATAAATAAAGGAAGGAAGGAAGAAAAGAGATTTCAAACTATGGTTGGATACGAAATAGAGACAGTAGGAAAGATGGTGCCTACCGGATCTTGTATTGAATTAAAATGTAGTGTGCATCCTGCTTAGGGCAAATACATGTTTGTCTGAGTTAAAAAGTGTGTTGAGCGCAAATATTTCACAATACTGTATTTTGCATAACATGTATATTTGTCAAGATCATGCGCATCGGTGTGCATATAAACTAGTTGCCACCTGTAAATTAATTTCATGCATACTCTATCTAAAATAAATTATATAGGGATACACTATATTGTTTAAAAATATTGTAACATTCAAATGTATATCTTTATATAACACAATCAAATTTCTTTTGAGGGCACGGCCCGTGCACCTACGCAAGGCGGCCTCACTGGCTTGACTAGAGGGTGCATAGCTTCAAGGGATCCCACACCATTCCATGCACAGGAAAAACCTTGTGAATAAAAGAAAAAGAAAATAAAAATAAAAATAAACAGGGTCCTATATTTTGAGCCTTCTCCTGATATACACAATTAAATAAAGTAATGGATCTATATTCTGCTATAACATTTAGCTTGCCTATGGATAGAGCGCTTCTGACTTAAAGGCCGTAGTAGTGGAGTAGTGGAGTCCTTTAAGGAAAATGATAAAAATTCCTCGCTGGTTTAGTTCCCAAGTATGGTACTTAATAAATAAATAAATAAATAAAAACCAAAGAAATCGTATAAAGTAACATGAGCAAAAAATAAACCGAACAAAAAAATCGGTGGGGTAATTTGCATGTACCTTCTCTAAACAAACAAAGGGCTGCTATTAGTTTTGGAATAGAAAATTCACCTATAGCCACGTGCCATGTTCCTTATTTTTATTTATTGGGAAACAACCATATAAACTTGCTCTCTATATTTAAAATTACTTAATTTGAGACTAATCTCCATACGTACACTTCTCCTTAAGTACTTATATTCATTTAAAGATAATTTAAATATTTATATAAATACTTTAAATAATATCTTAAGGACTAATTTAATTACCTTTATAACTTTCTTAAAAGGGGTTTTTATTAAAAATAATTTAGGTTATGATTTTAAGACTAATTTAGTTATATTTAGATTTTCTTATAAAGATTATTTGCTAAATAAAATTTAAACTATAATTTTAAGATTAATTCAGTTATATGTATAAATTTTTTTATGTGGATTATTTACATTTTTATTAAATATAAAAATTTTGCAAAGTGAATGAAAATGTGATAACAATTACAAAAATAAAAGAAATTGATCTTATGGGAAATTTACCTTACGGTTGGTAACAATAAGTTCAATAATATCCTTATTAATGTTTAGGATATTGCTAATAACAATATTATGTACAAATGTTACTTGAAAAAAAAAATTGTTGGGTTATTTTAGCAAAAAAATTCCTGGGCATGACAAATTTCCTAAGACCAAGTCCTCCAGCCTTTTTTGTCTACAAACCAGGTCCCAACTTGCAAGACTCTATTTTTTAGTATCAAAATTTCCTACCCAAGAAATTCTTTGAAAGAGTGTGTCAAACTCTTTAAAAAATATATTAGGAGAAATTTTGAAAATGAAGAGTATCTATAATTCTATATTGAATAAGCTTTGGTGCATTAAATAATAAAATACTATATTTATCTTCATTTATTAGTTGAATAGAAACCAATAAGAATATATCTAAAGCTTTCCTAAAACTAATTTCCTCCATAATTCTTTCCATCCCCGTCAAGGTCATGTCATCCATAAATTGAAGATGGGATTGAGAGTCAATATTTTGATCCCAAGAGCATCCCTAAATGATACACCTATCTTTATGTTGTATCAGTAGATGACCTAATCCTTTCACCATAAGAATTAAAAATAAGAAGATAAAGGATCTCTTTGTATAATCCCTTTGGTCGCTGAAAAAGAGCTGAAGGAATGACATTGATTAACATAGAAAAGGAAGTCATAGTGAAACAACTCATAACCCAATCAACCTATTCTAACTGAAACCCAAAATCCAAAAAAAGCATTATGAAGGAATGATCATGTAACCCTATCATAGGTGTTAGACATATCAAGCTTAATGAACATAGCATTTTCCTTGGAAGTGGAAATATAATGAATAGTTCCAATCGCCACAAAAATACCATCCAAGATCTTACACCCTTTCACAAATCTGCCTTTCTCAGGTGTAATCAAGAAGACCAAGCACTTTTTTAAATTCTCTATAATAAGCTTGATAATTATCTTATAGGTAACATTGCATAAAGTGATGGGATAAAAAATTCAAAGAGGAGGCCCTTTCTTTTATAGGGATTAGAGTAAGAAGCCTAGGAGACTTACTTTTCTTCATAGACTATCTCAATCTCCTCAATGGATTTGAGGTCTAAAAGAGTTTTTTATATCCTCAATATCCAAAAGAGGAATACATCTGCATGTAGTCCCTACTCTTAAAATAATGACAAATTATTCACAACTTCCTTAGAAATATCTTGAAAGTAGGTCACATGTTCTCCTTGGGATAAAATGAGAGAATAAATAACATTACCACTTGTACGATCCTTTATATAGTTATGAAAAAATAAGTGTTCTTACCTCCTTCCTAAAGCTAATTAATCAAGGATTTTTATTTCTAGAAAATCCCCTCTCAAAGTTTCCATTCAAATAGTTCTTTAGAACAAATATTTAGACTCTTCTTTTAGTGTCTCCTTGATCACATGCCCTCTTGGATCCAAAATTTGATTATATCCAAATTATCTTAAAGATGAGTCTCAATTCGAAAAATATTTTTGAAAGAGAATATATTCCATTAAACTTAATATTAAAATTAACAAATTGAAGTCTCTTGAGAAATGAGTATGTATAGTTGTTCCAAAGGAAAATTTCCCTTTTGTCCACCATCCCTCCATTATCTTGTGAAAATTAGAATATTAAAGCCACGTAAGTTGAAACTTAAAAGGAGGATTTTCATGGATTGAGAGCAATGAGGAAAAAATTTGATAGGCCAATGATCAAACCCTTTCCACCTCAAAACTTTAGAATATGAAGTCCAAATGTTACCAACACAACAATCAAAGACTAAAAACCTATCAATTCTTTTAGAGATAGAAACAATTTCTTGCCTTCTATTATTCTAGGTAAAGATTTTATTTCTTTAATTCACATCCATGAAATTGAGAAAAGACATATTTCCCTCAACAAGGAAAAATATGGGTCAAGATGGCCAATACCTCTAAGTTTCTCATCCAAACTAGTTATTACATATCTAATATGGGACCAGAGCATAATATTACATAGAAAATTAGTAGGTGCATAAGAATTTGTGAATGGGATATTCTATCTTGAATCAAAACATGAAGACACCATTGAAATTGAATTTCTACTCACTAACTACCAACAAGGAGTGAGATTACAAGGGTCATAAGCAAGCCACCCTACAAATAGTACCTTGGGCACAAATACACTAACTTTGACCCCCTCTCCAAATCATGGAAGAAATGCTAACCATAACATCTACTACAATATTTATGTATCAAATAAAGATAATATTTGGTATATGTTATTCAATAATATCCCAAGAAGCCTTTTGTCAAGGGGTGTTGTTCAAACCCCTAGCATTCTAGAGATCATAATAATTTCGGGTGGTTACAATTATGACCATCTAATATCTTATTGGCACTAGATTATACTAGTAATTCCTCTATTAACTTCACCTTATCCTAGTATTTTTTCCTTCCTAACTTTAATACTTTATTAGTGTCCCCTTTTCTAATGTTCTTTTATTGAATCCCTTATGTAGGAGGTGCCTTATTTTTACCTTCTTATTTTTCCCTAGATTCTTGTAGAGGATATAGTGTGGAATTAGCTCCATTTACTTCATTTGAATCTATCCCACAAGGAAAGACTCTACCCCTAATATGGGTGTCTATTAAACCTTTGTCTACCTATCATTTTTCTTAAAATGAATAGAAGTAGGGGTCTCCCCTTCCTTATTTAGCTCTTGCATCTCTAAAGAATTATTTTTTTTATGATGGTTTGGGTATAGTGCCTAGTTTCAGAAAATATATATCCTTGTCAGTCAATGTTTTATAATGCTCCATTACATCTAATTCCTTAATTTTTTTGAGAATATCAAAACTAATGTTAGAAATCCCTTTAGAAGTTTCCTTATGCTAACAATTTATAAAGCTCCTCATAGGATGAGATATCATAGTTATGAATTCATTTGAGTCTAGTTCTTCAAATTAGATTTGGGCCTCTCCTTTTTCCTTTAAATTGATTGCTTTAATCTTAAAAATGGATTCAAGAGATCTAAGACCTATCTTTGTAAAATTTCTTTGAATATGTCCATATTCATGACATGCATGACATCAAAAAGGAAGTGCTTCATAGTTTTTTTGTTGAATCCATTTCATACTATCCAATATAATTTCTAGAGAATCAAGAAGATGATTATTCAAATTAATTTCAAAACATAGGGGAAAAGTTGCTACCTTTCTATTAAGTGTATGGTAAGAAGGATCCAAGGTTTTCCCAATAATTTTTATGATGGATTAAAAATATCGTCTCTAGAACTCCATTGCAAGACAAGTGAGGTGAATCTAGATAAGAATCTTAGATCATGGGAGCTCCTCAATTGGATCAAATTCTATATGCTAAGTTTTAATAAATAAACCCATTTGATTATGAAAATAAGTTCCTCCTTGAAAAATCATATTCCAATCTACCAATATAAAAAATACCACAAAATACTCATTTGTGGCTAGAGTGATTTCTATATTACCTTTAGGATTCCAATTCCTTCAATCCCAAGCCTCAAAAAGGAAAGGATATGTGAATACCTATAAAATTGCAATTTAAGGCATACTTAGAAAAATACAAATATCATCAAGAATAAACTCCAGTTCAATACCTACAATAGGTTGATCTTTTTTTTTTCTCCAAGAAACCATTAGATTTTGGATGATTTATTGATTGTTGATCATATTTGATTTCCTTCATTGCTTGCATCAAGAAATGAGTTGTATTTTTATGTCCAAATAAGAAAGGCTCGTCCATATTGAGAGATTTTTTAAAAGAGATAATGGGGGGTCCCTTGAACCCCCAAAAGTAGACATACATGCAATAACCCCTACACCAAAATGAAGAAACAAAAACCACATTTGAGACCCTAACCAACCCATCCACTATCAAATTCCACCACAAAGGAATAGAGGATGACTCTAAATATCAAATTTCATGCCCAAACTAGGCCAAATGCCTTAAAACCTTAATAAGGTGCAATAAAAATAGTCACAACAAAGTGTAGTGTATGTACACCCTTATTACCTAATGATGTAGAGCAACTTAGTCATGCACATCATCTCAATGGATTGGATCATCATCTATCAGGAAATCATTAGTAACATGAATTTATATTTAATTATCAACCAAGGACATGTGTTTCTTAAAATGGTGCCAATATTGTGTATACAACTAGGAAAGTTCTAGGTATCTCTATGAATTATTAGCATAGCAAGCAAGTTATTGTTCTGGAAAGGAACCTACTTAAGAAATCATACAAATTCTATATAAAATTATTGCTACTAGACTAAAGCTACAAATAAGTTATTGATTTTGTAGGTTAACAAATACTACTCAGCTATAACTATTGGTGATAACATCTATCAATTAACAATATAGTACAAAAATAAAATAAACTAATTTCACTAATTAAATAACAGTAAAGTAGCAACATACCTTAAGTGGGCCCTTGCTTGGGTATCAACAGTCTTCTTTAACACATGATTAACTATTTATTCAATTCTCCATGCACAGTAAATTCAATGATTTAATAATTCAAATGAAAGGATTTGTATTTGTTATTCAAAAAGAAAATGCAGTTGTTGAAAGGAATATTACAATTACAATTACGAGTACAATTTTTTGAAATATATAATTAAATTGACTCTTTAAATAACTATGACTCTAAATGATACTTTTCAACTCATTTTTTAAAGTAGGAAGAAGATTATTTGTAGTAAAGACATGAGAAAAACATTCAAAAGTAGAGTCCTAATTTGAATAGATTATTAGAGATAAAGAACCCACTTTCACAAGAATGTACAGGCAATGGTAGAGGTGTTGGAAACAAATAAGATAATTCACGACCTTGTAGCAAAGTCCCTTGTTAACTAGAAAAAATTCTTAAATGTCTAATGATTTGTGATTGACTTGGATTTAGGTATCACTTCCTTCATTGTAGATTCATGGTTCTTCAATTGTGGGCTACCAACTCCTATGGCTATAGGTAATTGAATTTGGTTGATTGTGTCCTCATTGTTGCATAGAAGATTGGATACTACACAAGGCACTTATTCATCATAACTAGCATAATTTATACAAAATTTCATCACATTTAAAAATCAATCACACACATATGCAAATATCCATCAACATATCAATAACCACTTCTAATGATTTATAATTAATTAAAGAGTTTTTGGAAATGTCATGAAAGTATCAGTATAATTGAGAAAATAACCCTAATTAAGACAATAATTATATGGCTCATCATGCAACACCCATAGTAATTGAAGAAGGAAAAAATAATAAATCCCTAAATGGGTCACACCATGTCACACTAGGGCTAAATGCCCAAGAATAAAGGCATAGTTTATGGCTTGAATTTTTGCATCCAAGTCCTTCATGCACTCATCTTTGTACATTTTATCCAAAATAATCAATAATATTTTTTATTTTATTTTATTTAAATTTTGATATTAATTATTATAGTTTATATAAAGGTATGTGCACCAAAAAGCAGAACAAAGGATCAACCAAATGAATGGTTTTGGCCATAGTGCACTCATCTTATTTAAAATTTGAAATAATGTGATCATATTATAACTTGGAAAATACCAATCCATAATGTGACCACATTCTATGGCCCTAAAATATGATCTCGTTTTGGGGAACTTGAAACATGATGTTATGGCTTGTAAAATACCAAGCCATAACACAATCACATTCAATGGCCCTTAAAATGTAATCTCATTTTGTGAAACATGAAACAAGATCATGTTCAGTATTCCCAAAATGTGATCATGTTTTTAAGGAAATAAAAAGTAAATAAAAGGGTAAGGACAAGAAGTTGGGTTCACTTTTTGGCCAAAAAGTGGAAGCATTTTTTTTTTTAAATTAAAGTTTGTCACAATTGGAGTAAAAGATCAAAGTACTTACACATAGAATCTTTTAAAGTCCACTAATATGAAATTTAGGATTTTGAGTCTAGTTTTCAAATATGTAATTTATTCTAATATTGAGATGATACAAGTTAATTTTTTATAGGATGTACAAAAATCACATTTTTAAAGTCACTTTTTTAAGTTCATAACATGCATGTGTATGGAAAGCATAATTTGACCTAAATAAAAGTAACATTTTTATTCCTTTTGGGGAAATATGTGTATTATAGTGAAGTTTGATGAGGATATTTTTTAATAAAAAAAATAAAATTTTTGGATATTGTTGATATGTGGTTGTCATTGATGTCAACACTATTGGCATTAATGTCTTTAAGGTTGTATATGACTCAAGGATATTGAGAAAATTGTAATAAAATAAGTTGTAGGTTGTCAACGATGCAGTGGAGTTCAGTAATTTGGCTAGCTCAATATATTGATGATCAGAGGTTGTGGATTAAAGGGTTTGTTGATGAGTATATCTAGTTTATCCATGTAAATTTTTAGAGATCCGCATGACTATTTGATCAAGTTATGAGTATCTGTGTTCTAACAGTTGTTTTGTTGCTTTAGTTGGTGTTCCTGAAAGAAGATGATGTGATTCTAGTAAGTTGAGTTGTTGTGGATGCTTTTGTGGTGATTCATGATGCTTGTGGATGTTTCTAGATTGTGCTCTATCTGTGTTGTTGATCTGCATTGATCGTTGTGCTCACAATTGATGATTTTCTTTTGTGAGTTCATGTTTTTCATGATCATGGCCGACATGGTGATTGTAGCATGTTGTGGATCTTTGAGGAATAATTTTTGAAGGTGTTTCATGTTTGAGGATGTTGTTTTGGGTCCTTACTATGTTGTGGCTGACATTGGTTGATTCACATTGATAATTGTTTATAGATTGGGCTGAGAGTTTGTATACATTTTATATTTTGTTAAAGCTGACATGAAGATATAATCTTATCCTTGGTTACAGATATATATATAAGCGATTGTTTAATCCATTTGAAGGAATGGTGCGAATGGTGTGCGCGAATAATGTTCTAATCTTTTGAAGGTAGAGGCAGAATGTGAAGAAGAGAGAGCATATGTTTATGTGCTTAACCAGAACTGTAATCAAGCATTATCAGACACTATTTTCTCAGTTAAAAATCTTTTGAATGTAATTTGAATGTTTCTATAAGATAGTGAGTCTTCCTTTGGGTATTAATCCTTTTATATTTGAGCAGTGAGCTCTAGGCAGTGTGCTTGAATGCATGTGCATTCCCCATTTGTAATTCTTCTATACTTTTAACAAGGTATAATCTTGTGGACTAACCTCCACCATGGATTTTCCCCTAACAGGGTTTCCACATAAAAAAACTTGGTGTTATGTGTGTTTTTGATGTGGTGATGGTTTATGCTTTCATGTTTATTTATCAAATATGAGAATAAGTTTAATATTTATAATTTCTATGAAAACTGATTCACCCCTCCTCTCAATTGTCTTCCCTTGTGTTGCCAACAATTGGTATCAGAGTAGGTTCCTTGAAAGAAGTTTAATAGCTTGAGGTGATCTAGGATGGTGACATATAAGAAGGATAGTCTGAGATTTGATGGAACTAATTATTCTCTATGGAAGACTCGAATGGAGTGTCATCTGAGATGCATTGGAAAACCCTACTAGATAATTACAAAGAATAGATATATCATCCCATAGAATGGTCATTCTACTACAGGTGAGATTAAGGAAGCTGAGTAAAATATCAGGGCTAAGGAAGCATTGTTGAGTGCCCTGACTGATTATGAGATGACAAATGTAATGGAGTTGAAGACTGCTTATGAGATCTAGAAAAAGTTGGAAACTTTGTATGAAGGTGATGCACATGTGAATATTGCTAAGCTTGCTACAAAGTCTGAAAGGGAAATATGAAATGTTGAGAATGGGTGATGATGAGAATATCACTTCTTTTATGCAGAGAGTGAATGAACTTGTGTGTAGTATCAAATGTGTTGGTGGAATATTGGAAGAATCAAAGATTGTTACTAAAGTGATTAGATCCTTGCCTGTTGCATACAAAGCCAAAGCTACTACTATTGAGGAGATCTAAATTGTGACAAATGTAACTAGAGATATGTTGATTGGTAAGCTTATTGCTTTTGAGTTAAGTGAGTTTGGTGATTCTCTTCCTAAGAAAGAATCTGCATTCAAAGCTACTATCTCCAGAAAAGATAATCAGAGATATGATTTGAGAGAAAGTTCTTCTAGAAAATGTTCAAGTATGAGGAGGAAATGAGAGAGATTGAAGAAGAAGAAAGAAAATTAGATGAGCTTGAAGCACTTATTGTCAAAAGGGAAGCCAGAGGAGAAGTCAAGTATAAAGGGAAATTTCCTATTAAATTTTTTTCTTGTAATAAGATAGGTCATTTTTCCTCAAGGTGTTCGGGAAGAGTTCCTAAGCCAAGAACTAACAAGCCTAGATTCCAAAGAAAGTGTTATTATGTTGCTGATGAAGGTGTGTCAGATGATGAATCTGATAAAGTTAATGTAAGTGAGGATGAATGGGTATTTATTTCTATCAAGGAAAATGATCCAATACCTACTAAATCGACTAGTTGCACAAATGTGGAGAAAGCCCTAGCAACCAGAGTTGAAGAAAAATATGAATGGGTGATTGACAAGGAATGCTCCCATCACATGACAGGTGATAAAAGTAAATTTGTGAGCTTGGAAAAGTATGATGGTGGTGTTGTAATATTTGGTGATGACAAAGTTGGTGTAATCTATGGCAGAGGATCCATTTCTCTTGATGGTAAGCATAATACTAATGATGTCCTATATGTGGAAGGTTTGAAGCATAATCTCTTAAGTGTTGGAAAAATGGTTGACAAGGGATACAATCTTCAATTTAAGGATGGAAAATGTAGAATATTGGGAATTTCCAACAATGTGATTGCATTAAGTACAAAAAAATGGTAATATCTTTCACCTAAGTGTTGCTAGTAAAAGTTATCTGATTGCTCAGGTTGATGAAAGTTGATTGTGGCATAGCAGAATGTGTCATGTAAATTTTGACAATATTATCAAGATAAGTTCTACTCGGATAGTGAGAGATCTTCCTAAGTTGATAAAACCTACTAATTCCATATGCAAGAAATGCCAGCTAGGGAAGAAAACTAGAGTTTCATTCTGAAGCAAACAACATTGTTCAAATGAAGTGTTGGATCTTGTGCATACTAACTTGTGTGCTCCTTCTAGAGTCAAAAGCTTACAAGGATACAGGTATTTCATGTTACTTATTGATGATTATTCTAGAATTATGTGGGTCACTTTCTTAAGGGAAAAATCTAAAGCCCTAGAGAAATTCAAGATTTTTAAGGCTATGGTTGAGATAGAGATAGGTTTGAAGATTAAATGTCTAAGATTAGATAGAGGTGGTGAATTCACTTCCGGTGAGTTTAATTCTTTCTATGAAGAGCATGGGATAAAGAGACAATTATCTGCCCCACGGACCCCTCAGCAAAATGGAGTTGTGGAAAGGAAGAATAGGACAATTGAAGAAGCTGCTAGGACTATGATGCTAGAAGGAAATGTTCTGCATATCTACTGCAGAGAAAATGTGAGTACTATTGTTTACAATCTCAACCGGGTACATGTAAAAGGTGATACCGGAAAGACTCCTTATGAGCTATGGTATGTTCATAAGCCTACTGTTAGATACTTCAAAATCTTTGGGAGTAAATGCTTTATCAAAAGAGATGAAGATACAAGAAAGTTTGATGCCAGAAGTGATGAAAGAATCTTTCTTGGTTATTCTACTAAAAGAAAAGCCTACTAGTGCTACAATAAGAGATTGAGGAAAGTAATTGAAAGTGTTAATGTCAAGGTTGATGAAGACACAATTAGACCATCCAAAATTTGTGGATATGATTTAGATGATCAGAATGACAATTCAGATAAAGGAAAGAAAGTTTAGACTTCAAATCAAGTTCAGATCATTCTAGTGAATTAGGAAAATCAAGAGGAAGGAACTAATGAAAGTGCAAAAGTGAGATCACAAGAGCCTAGAGTTCAAGAACATCCTAAGACTCCAAGGTATGTAAGACTAAATCATTCAGAAGATTAGATTATTGGTGATAAGAAAAAAGGTATTCAAACTAGGAGAAGGATTGCAGAAGAATATTGTTTGATCTCAAAGACTGAGCCTAATAGTGTCAATGAAGCATGCAAAGATGAACATTGGGTGGAAGCAATGAAAGAGGAGCTACTGCAAATTGAGAATAATGATAAATGGATTCTTGTTCCTAGACCTAAGGACAAAAATGTAATTGAAACTAAATGGGTCTTTTGGAACAAACTGAATGAGCAAGGTGAATTTGTTAGAAACAAAGGAAGACTGGTGTGTAAAGGATATTCTCAAATGGAAGGAATTGACTTTGAAGAAACTTTTGCTCCTATTGCTAGGATTGAAGCTGTGAGACTATTTCTTGCTTATGTTGCTTACAAAAATTTCAAGGTTTATCATATGGATGTCAAGTTAGCATTTCTAAATGGTGAACTGGAAGAAGTGTATGTTGAGCAACCTGACAGATTTCAATTGACTGATTAGGGAGATATGGTTTTCCAATTGAAGAAAGCATTGTATGGACTTAAGCAAGCCCTAAGAGCATGGTATGCCAGATTGGATAAGTATTTGTTGAAGCTTGGATTTAATAAAGGTATTGTTGATAGTAATTTGTATTTCAAGATTGATCATGATAAATATTTGATTGTTGAAGTCTTTGTTGATGATCTCATTTTTGGAGGAGATGATAGTTTGTGCATGAAGTTTTTTGATGATATGCAGAGTGAGTTTGAGATGTCTATGATTGGAGAAATGAAATTATTTTTGGGATTGCAAATTACTCAGCTAGATAAAGGGATCTTTATATCTCAGTCCAAGTATGTGAAAGAATAGCTAAAGAAGTTTTGTATGGAAGATTCAAAGCCAGTTGGTACACCTATGGTGACTGGATGTAAGTTGACACAAGATGATGATTCTCCTTAGACAAACCAGACTAGATACAAATTGATGATTGGTGGATTGTTGTATTTGACTCAAACTAGACCTGATATCAAGAATGTTGTATACATTGTTGCAAGATTTCAAGCTAATCCTAAGGAATCTCATGTGATAGCTGTGAAGAGGATTTTCAGGTACTTGAAGGGGATAGTTGATTTTTTCCTATGGTATCCTAAAGAAGATGACCTTACTTTGAGTGCTTTTACTAATGTTGATTGGGTAAGAAATGTGAATGACATAAAGAGTACTAGTGGTGGTGCATTTTTCTTGGGAAAGAAGTTGATTTCATGGTTAAGTAAGAAGCAGAATGTCATTTCTTTATCTACTGTAGAGGTAGAATACATTGCTGCTACTAACAATTGTACTCAAGTATTGTGGATGAAGCAGATGTTGAAAGATATCAAAGTTGTGTATGATGAACCTATTGCTATATTTTGTGATAATTCAAGTGAAATTAACATTTCTAAGAATCTTGTGCTGCATTCAAAAACCAAGCATATGTCTATCAAGTTTCACTTCTTGAGAGAAAAGGTGAGTGAAAAGGAAGTCAAATTGGAGTATGTGCCCACTAAGGAATAGATTGCAGATATCTTTACCAAGCCCTTTCCTAAAGATGTGTTTGAGTATCTCAAAGGGAAGCTAACGGTGACTACCCCTCCTAATCAGAATTAAGATGCATTGACCTACATCAGTCTATGCATTTCATAGTCATATCTTGATCTGGATTGATGTTGTGGCGGTTGCTACTCAAGGGGAGTAGTCAAATGTTCAGGAATGTGGTTCAGAGCTTATGTGAGAAAGATAATGTGTATCTTTTTCATTGATGTCAAAGGGGGAGAAGAGTCATGTGAAAAATTGTGAAAGAGTTAAGGAGAAAAGAGTCAAAATCTAAGGGGGAGAAAGTGCTAAGAGAAAGTTGCGTTGATGGTGTTTTTCACATCATGTGTTGCCATCAATGCCAAAGGGGTAGATTGTTGGATATTACTGATATGTGGTTGTCATTGATGTCAACACTATTGGCATTAATGTCTTTAAGGCTATATATGTCGAGGACATTGAGAAAATTGTAATAAAATAAGTTGCAGGTTGTCAGTGATGCAGTGGATTTTAGTATGTTGGCTAGCTCAATATATTGATGATCAGAGGTTGTGGATTAACAGGTTTTTTGATGAGTATATCTAGTTTATCCACATAATTTTTTAGAAATTTGCATGAAGATTTGATCGAGCTATGATTATATGTGTTCTAACAATTGTTTTGTTGCTTCAGTTGGTGTTCCTGAAAGAAGATGATGTGATTCTAGTAAGTTGAGTTGTTGTGAATGCTTTTGTGATGATTCGTGATGCTTGTGGATGTTTCTATATCATGCTTTATATGTGTTGTTGATCCACATTGATCGTTGTGCTCATGATTGATGATTTTCTTTTGTGAGTTCATGTTTTTCATGATCATGGTCGACATGTTGATTGTAGCATGTTGTGGATCTTTGAGGAATAATTTTTGAAGGTGTTTCATGTTCGAGGATGTTTTTTGGGTCCTTACTATGTTGTGGCCGACATTGGTTGATTTGCATTGATAATTGTTTATGGATTGGACTGACAGTTTGTATACATTTTATATTTTGTTAAAGCCGACATGGAGATGATCTTATCCTTGGTTGCGGATATATATAAGTGATTGTTTATTCCATTTGAAGGAATGGTGTGAATGGTGTGCACGAATAATGTTCTAATCTTTCGAAGGAAGAGGTAGAATGTGAAGAAGAGTGAGTAGATGTTTATGTGCTTAACCAGAACTGTAATCAGGCATTAGCAGATGTTATTTTCTCAGTTCAAAATCTTTCGGATGTAATCCAAATGTTTATGGAAGACAATGAGTCTTCCTTTGGGCAATAAGCCTTTTGTATTTGAGCAGTGAGCTCTAGGTAGTGTGCATGTATGCATGTGCATTCCCCATTTATAATTCTTCTATACTTTTAACAGGGTATAATCTTGTGGACTAACCTCCACCATGGTTTTTCCCCTAATAGGGTTTCCACATAAAAAATCTTGGTATTATGTGTGTTTCTAATGTGATGATGGTTTATGCTTTCATGTTTATTTATCAGATCTAAGAATAAGTTTAATATTTATAATTTATGTGACAATTGATTCACCCCCCTCTTAGTTGTCTTCCCTTGTGTTGCCAACACAAATATTTTTTTAATTAATGTTTATTGTCCCTAATTGCTATTTTTAAAACCCCTCATATATAGAAAGCATAATTTGAGCAAAAATAATCATAAAATTATACAATTTTTTATTTTGTAAAGAATGATTTCTAGATTGATGACATACAATTTTTTTAAAAAAAATTCCAAATTTAAAAGTTATTAAAAAATATTAAAACCTAACATTTCAATTTTATGGACTAATTTATTCAAAAATTAATTAATAAATATAAAAATAAG
The DNA here is from genome assembly GCA_007258455.2 of Sequoia sempervirens. Taxonomy (NCBI): domain Eukaryota; kingdom Viridiplantae; phylum Streptophyta; class Pinopsida; order Cupressales; family Cupressaceae; genus Sequoia; species Sequoia sempervirens. The sequence goes on along the minus strand of VDFB02320972.1, from coordinate 190,026 downwards.
TCCAATCATAAAAATAATTATATATTTTAAAAGTAGGCATCATGATCTATGATGGGTTTTAATTTAACAAAAAAATTGAAAAAAAGAAGTCGCCATATTACTAAATTTAGTTTTTTCTCTTGTTGTTAACATGGCCTTGTACTCGCAAACCCAAGGATAAGGTTTGATTACCATTCCTTTACTAGGCCTAAAACCAAATGAAAAATATAGGTTGCAATATTAAACTTTTTCAAACAGGTACCAACTTTAAAATGGGTATCCACTCTAAAAAATAAGAATAGGTACCTGTTTTAAAGTGGGTACTTGTTCTAAAAATAGAAGGGATAGTTTTTTCTTATGTAATCACTATTTCCCAATTTTTAGTAAAATTTACTACCACTACATCTCTACAATTTTCTATTTTATATGTATGACCTGACAAAGATGATTTCTACTTTTTTTTAACAAATGTCTTGTACAATATCTTAGGGAGCCGGCTAACTACTAGACAAAAAGCACCTATGTACATACAAAAACACATGAAAACCATACATGGAAACATACATAACATGACGAGACATCATAGTGCGGGGCCCGCTAGACTGGTGATTACTGAGTAAAGCAGTAGACGGGAGAAAACGTCCAGCGATGGTTAGGTAGGAGTTAACAGCACCATCAGGTGGGTTTTCAATCTTGTTTCCAGAGGAAAAGGTGGGTGGCTTAGCTTTTTCAACAAGTTTCTTTTGTCTGGCACAGGAAAAGTGGACGGGAATGACATGGGCCTTTTCGAAGCCTTTCCTATTTCGAGAAAGAAAGGTGAAAATACTATTTGTTTCCATTTTGCACATTGAAAGGGAAAGTTGAAAGTCTGAGTGCATGTGGATGAGTTGGAGGAGAAAAGTGAGAAAATCGACATTATAAGCTGAAATGTGGAGTGCACGTGGAGGAGTTGGAGGAGAATACCGACCAAATAGAGGTGAGGGGTAATTCAGTTGCAGGTAGAGGGTTTTACAAGATCTTTTAATTTGTAATTTGGGAAACACAATGTGGCGTATTTCAATTACTTGAATGTCCTTATTTAAAATAATATGAATGTCCCCAAAATCACACATTCCATTGTTGTGTTTTAATTTCAATCAATTGAAAAAAAGTGCACAAAATAATTGTGAATGGGAAACACAATGTTGGGTTTCAGTTATTTGAATCTCCCTGTTTAAATGTAAAGGGTTGTCTCATGGTGGGTTGCTTGCTTCTTAACACCCACACTTTTGCAACATGGAATGTTACCAAATAGTATGAATGTCTTCAGAATCACACATTCCATTGTTATGTTTTAATTTTAGTCGATTGAAAAAAAAAAGTGCACAAAATAATTGTGAATGGGAAACATAGTGTTGGGTTTTAGTTATTTGAATCTCCTTGTTTAAATGTAAAGGGTTGTCTCATGGTGGGTTGCTTGATTCTTAACCCCCACGATTTTGCAACATGGAATGTTACAAGACAATATGAATGTCCTCGAAATCATACATTCCATTGTTTTGTTCCAATTTCAGTTGATTGAAAAAAAAATGCACAAAATAATTGTGAATGACAAACACAGTGTTGGGTTTCAGTTATTTGAATTTCCTTGTTTAAATGTAAAGGGTTGTCTCATGGTGGGTTGTTTGCTCCTTAACACCCATGCTTTTGCAACATGGAATGTTACAAAACAATATGAATGTCTCCAAAATCACACATTCCATTATTGTGTTTTAATTTTAGTCAATTGAAAAAAAAAGTGCAAAAAATAATTGTGAATGGGAAACATAGTGTTGGGCTTCAGTATTTGAATCTTCTTGTTTAAATATAAAGGGTTTTCTCATGGTAGGCTGCTTGCTTCTTAACACCCATTCTATTACAACATGGAATGTTACAAAACAATATGAATGTCTTTAAAATCACACATTCCATTGTTGTGTTTTAATTTCAATTAATTGAAAAAACAAATTGCACAAAATAATTGTGAATGGGAAACACAGTGTTGGGTTTCAGTTATTTGAATCTCCTTGTTTAAATATAAAGGTTTGTCTCATGGTGGGTTGCTTGCTTTTTAACACCCACACTTTTGCAACATGGAATGTTACAAAACAGTATGAATGTCTTCAAAATCACACATTCCATTGTTGTGTTTTAATTTCAGTTGATTGAAGAAAAAAAAGTGCACAAAATAATTGTGAATGAGAAACACAGTGTTGGGTTTCAGTTATTTGAATCTCCTTGTTTAAATGTAAAGGGTTCTCTCATGGTGGGTTGCTTGATTCTTAACACTCACACTTTTGCAACATAGAATGTTACAAGACAATATGAATGTCTTTGAAATCACACATTCCATTGTTGTGTTTTAATTTCAGTTGATTGAAAATAAAGTGCAAAAAATAATTGTGAATGGGAAACACAGTGTTGGGTTTCAATTATTTGAATCTCCTTATTTAAATGTAAAGGGTTGTCTCATAGTGGGTTGTTTGCTTATTAACACCCACGCTTTTGAAACATGGAAAGTTACAAAACAGTATGAATGTCTTCAAAATCACACATTCTATTGTTGTGTTTTAATTTTAGACTATTGAAAAAAAATTGCACAAAATAATTGTGAATGAGAAACACAGTGATAGGTTTCAGTTATTTGAATCTCCTTCTTTAAATGTAAAGGGTTGTCTTATGGTGGGTTGCTTGCTTCTTAACACCCACACTTTTGCAACATGGAAAGTTACAAAATAGTACGAATGTCTTCAAAATCACACATTCCATTGTTATGTTTTAATTTCAGTCGATTGAAAAAAATTTGCACAAAATAATTGTGAATGGGAAACACAGTGTTGGGTTTCAGTTATTTGAATCTCCTTGTTTAAATGTAAAAGGTTGTATCATGGTGGGATGCTTGCTTCTTAACACTCACTCTTTTGCAATATGGAATGTTACAAAATAGAATGGATGTCTTCACAATCACACATTCCATTGTTGTGTTTTAATTTCAAATGATTGAAAAAAAAAAGTGCACAAAATAATTGTGAATGGGAAACACAATGTTGGGTTTCAGTTATTTGAATCTCCTTGTTTAAATGTAAAAGGTTGTATCATGGTGGGTTGCTTGATTCTTAACACCCACACTTTTGAAACATGGAATGTTACAAAATAGTATGAATGTCTTCAAAATCACACATTCAATTATTGTGTTTTAATTTCAGTCGATTGAAAAAAAAGTGCACAAAATAATTGTGAATGTGAAACACAATGTTGGGTTTCAATTATTTGAATCCCCTTGTTTAAATGTAAAGGGTTGTCTAATTATGGGTTGCTTGCTTCTTAATAGCCATGATTTTGCAATATGGAATGCTACAAGACAATATGAATGTTTTTGAAATCACACATTCCATTGTTGTGTTCTAATTTCAGTCGATTGAAAAAAAAAGTGCACAAAATAATTATGAATGGCAAACGCAGTGTTGAGTTTCAGTTATTTGAATCTCCTTGTTTAAATGTAAAGCATTGTCTCATGGCGGGTTGCTTACTTATTAACACCCATGCTTTTGCAACATTGAATGTTACAAAATAGTACGAATGTCTTCAAAATCACACATTCCATTGTTGTGTTTTAATTTCAATCGATTGAAAAAAAAGTGCACAAAATAATTGTGAATGGGAAACACAGTGTTGGGCTTTAGTATTTGAATCTCCTTGTTTCAATGTAAAGGGTTTTCTCATGGTAGGTTGCTTACTTCTTAACACCCATGCTATTGCAACATGGAATGTTACAAAACAATATGAATGTCTTCAAAATCACACATTCCATTGTTGTGTTTTAATTTTAGTTGATTGAAAAAACAAGTGCACAAAATAATTGTGAATGGGAAACATAGCGTTGGGTTTTAGTTATTTGAATCTCCTTGTTGAAATGTAAAGGGTTGTCTCATGGTGGGTTGCTTACTTTTTAACACCCATGCTTTTGCAACATGGAATGTTACAAAACAATATGAATGTCTTCAAAATCACACATTCCATTGTTGTGTTTTAATTTCAGTCGATTGAAAAAAAAAGTGAACAAAATAATTGTGAATGGGAAACACAGTGCTATGTTTTAGTTATTTGAATATCCTTGTTTAAATGTAAAGGGTTGTCTCATGGTGGGTTGCTTGCTTCTTAACACTCACACTTTTGCAACATGGAATGTTACAAAATAGTATGAATGTCTTCAAAATCACAAATTCCATTGTGTTTTAATTTCAGTCGATTGAAAAAAAAAAGTGCACAAAATAATTGTGAATGGGAAACACAGTGTTGGATTTAAGTTATTTGAATCTCCTTGTTTAAATATAAAGGGTTGCCTCATGGTGGGTTGCTTTCTTCTTAACACCCACTATTTTGTAACATGGAATGTTACAAAACAGTATGAATGTCTTCAAATTCACACATTCCATTGTTGTGTTTTAATTTCAATCGATTGAAAAAAAAAAAGTGCACAAAATAATTGTGAATGAGAAGCACAGTGTTGGGTTTTAGTTATTTGAGTCTCTTTATTTAAATGTAAAGAGTTGTCTCATGGTGGGTTGTTTGTTTCTTAACACCCACACTTTTGCAACATGGAATGTTACAAAACAATATGAATTTGTTCAAAATAACACATTCCATTGTTGTGTTTTAATTTCAGTCAATTGAAAAAAAAAGTGCACAAAATAATTGTGAATGGGAAACATAGTGTTGGGTTTCAATTATTTGAATCTCCTTGTTTAAATGTAAAGTGTTGTCTCATGGTGGGTTGCTTGATTCTTAACACCCACGGTTTTGCAACATGGAATGTTACAAAATAGTATGAATGTCTTCAAAATCACGCATTCAATTGTTGTGTTTAAATTTCACACCATTGAAAAATAAGTGCACAAAATAATTGTAAATGGGAAACACAGTTTTGGATTTCAGTTATCTGAATCTCCCTGTTTAAACGTAAAGGGTTGTCTCATGGTGGGTTGCTTGCTTCTTCACACCCACAGTTTTGTAACATGGAATGTTACAAGACAGTATGAATGACTTCAAAATCACACATTCCATTGTTGTGTTTAAATTTTGCACCATTGAAAACAAAAAGTGCACAAAATAATTGCAATTGGGAAAACACAGTGTTGGGTTTCAGTTATATGAATCACCCAGTTCAAATGTAAAAGGTTGTCTCATTGTTGGTTGCTTGATTTTTAACACCCATGGTTTTGCAACATGGGATGTTACAAAACACTATAAATGTGTTAAAAATCACATATTTCATCGTTGTATTTAAATTTTGCATGATTGAAAAAAAAAGTGCAAAAAATAATTGTAATTGGGAAAACACAATGTTGGGTTTCAGTTATTTGAATCTCCCTGTTTAATTGTAAAGGGTTGTCTCATTGTGTGTTGCTTGCTTCTTAACACCCACAGTTTTGCAACATGGAATGTTACAACATAGTATGAATGTTTTCCAAATCACACATTCCATTATTATGTTTAAATTTCACTCGATTGAAAAAAAAAAGTGCACAAAATAATTTTAAATGTGAAACACATTGTTGGGTTTCAATTATTTGAATCTCCCTCTTTAAATGTAAAGGGTTGTCTCATGGTGGGTTCCTTGCTTCTTAACACCCATAGTTTTGCAACATCGAATGTTGCAAAATAGTGTGAATGTCTTCAAAAGCACACATTCCATTGTTGTGTTTAAATTTCACTCGATTGAAAAAAAAAAAAGTGCACAAAATAATTGTGAATGAGAAACACAATGTTGGGTTTCAGTTATTTGAATCTCTTTGTTTAAATGTAAAGGGTTGTCTCATGGTGGGTTGCTTGCTTCTTAACACCCACGCTTTTGCAACATGGAATGTTACAAAATAGTATGAATGTCTTTGAAATCACATGTTCCATTGTTGTGTTTTAATTTTAGTCGATTGAAAAAAAAAGTGCACAAAATAATTGTGAATGGGAAACATAGTGTTGGGTTTCAGTTATTTGAATCTCCTTGTTTAAATGTAAAGGGTTCTCTCATGGTGGGTTGCTTGCTTTTTAACACCCATGCTTTTGCAACATGGTTGTTACAAAACAATATGAATGTCTTGAAAATCACACATTCCATTGTTGTGTTTAAATTTTGCTCCATTGAAAAAAAAAAGTGCATAAAATAATTGTAAATGGGAAACATAGTGTTGGGTTTCAATTTTTTGAATCTCCCTGTTTAAATGTAAAGGGTCGTCTCATGCTAGGTTGCTTGCTTCTTAACACCCACGGTTTTGCAACATGGAATGTTACAAAATAGTATGAATGTCTTCCAATTCACACATTCCATTGTTGTGTTTAAATTTTGCACCATTGAAAAAAAAAAAAGTTGACAAAATAATTGCAATTGGGAAAACACATTGTTGGGTTTCAGTTATTTGAACTCCATGTTCAAATGTAAAGGGTTGTCTCATGGTGGGTTGCTTGATTCTTAACACCCACACTTTTGCAACATGGAATGTTACAAAACAGTATGATTTTTTTTGAAATCACACATTCCATTGTTGTGTTGAACTTTTGCATGATTGAAAAAATCAAGTGCAAAAAATAATTGTGATTTGGAAAACACAATATTGGGTTTCAGTTATTTGAATCTCCTTGTTTAAATGTTAAGGGTCATGTCATGGTGGGTTGCTTGCTTCTTAACACCTACGGTTTTGCAACATGGAATGTTACAAAACTGTATGAATGTTTTTAAAATCACGCATTCCATTGTTGTGTTTAAATATCATTTGATTGAAATAAAAAAGTGCACAAAATAATTATAAATGGGAAACACAGTGTTGGGTTTCAATTATTTGAATCTCCCTATTTAAATGTAAAGGGTTGTCTCATGATGGGTTGCTTGCTGCTTAACACCCACGGTTTTACAACATGGAATGTTACAAAACAATATGAATGTCTTTAAAATCACACAATCCATTATTGTGTTTAAATTTTGCACAATTGAAAAAAAAAGTGCAAAAAGTAATTGCAATTGGGAAAACACAATGTTGGGTTCAGTTATTTGAATCTCCATGTTTAAATGTGAAGGGTTGTCTAATGGTGGATTGCTTTCTTCTTAACACCCATAGTTTTGCAACATGGAATGTTACAAAACAGTATGAATTCCTTCAAAATCACACATTTCGTTATTGTGTTTAAATTTTGCATGATTGAAAGAAAAGTGCACAAAATAATTCTAAATGGGAAAACACAGTGTTGGGTGTCAATTATTTGAATCTCCTTGTTTAAATGTAAATGGTTGTGTCATGGTGGGTTGCTTGCTTCTTAACACTTAGGGTTTTGCGACATGGAATGTTACACGATAGTATAAATGTCTTCAAAATCACAAATTTGATTGTTGTGTTTTAATATTTTCATGATTGAAAAAAAAGTGCACAAAATAATTGTAATTTGGAAAATACAGTGTTGGGTTTCAGTTATTTGAATTTCCTTGTTGAAATGTCAAGGGTCGTGTCATGGTGGGTTGGTTGCTTATTAACACCTATAGTTTTGCAACATGGAATGTTTCAAAACTATATGAATGTGTTCAAAATCACACATTCCATTGTTGTGTTTAACTTTCTCATGATTTAAAAAATAAATTGCAAGAAAGAAATGTGATTTGGAAAACACAGTGTTGGGTTTCAGTTATTTCAATGTCCTTGTTTAAATGTGAAGGGTTGTCTCATGGTGGGTTGCTTGCTTCTTAACACCTATGGTTTTGTAACATGGAATATTACAAAACCGTATGAATGTCTTCAAAATCACACATTCCATTGTTGTGTTTGAATTTCGTATGATTGAAATAAAAGTGCACAAAATAATTGTGATTTCGAAAACACAGTGTTGAGTTGTAGTTATTGGAATCTCCTTGTTTAAATGTGAAGAGTTGTGTGATGGTGGGTTGCTTGCTTCTTAACACCCACACTTTTGCAACATGGAATGTTACAAAACTGTATGAATGTCGTAAAAATCACATATTTCATTGTTGTGTTTAAATTTCACACAATTGAAAGAAAAGTGCACAAAATAATTGTAATTTGAAAAACACGGTGTTGGGTTTCAGTTATTTGAATCTCCTTGTTTAAATGTTAATGGTTTGTCATGGTGGGTTGCTTGCTTCTTAACACCCACGGTTTTGCAACATGGAGTTTTACAAATTAGTATAAATGTCTTCAAAATCACACATTCTATTGTTGTGTTTAAATTTTTGCATGATTGAAAAAAAAGTGCACAAAATATTTGTAATTCGGAAAACACATTGTTGGGTTTCAGTTATAAGTCCATTTTATTTGTAGTTTTAGAGCAGCTACTTCCTTTTTAGCCCTTAGGAAAATAGTGTCCATTTTTTGGATAGAGTTTTGAGTGTCTTCAATACTTGTCTATAGCTTTGTAGCCACTCTTTGCTTAGCTTTGAGAGTGTCTTTCTCATTAGAGAATGTAGAGATTTTCTATTTGATAAGTTATTTACAAAACTTGTCTACCTTTTGACATATGGCTTTAATGCCTCCAACCAACTATTTTTCTTTTTTTGGAATGAAAACCTTTTCTTGTTTACACAATACAAATGTAATGAAAGGAGCATCTTCAAAATATAAAACAAGTCATAGCTAGACTACAAATTGTGTTTGAACTTTCTCTAATTAATAAACTATAGGCATGTTGGAAAACACTATGGGTTGTAGTTTCTATATGTTTGTTTGTTGTAAGCTGAAGGGTGGAATATTTTGCTTTTGTGTTTGATGTTCTTTTGGTGGTCATGTTTAGTTTTACGTTCACAGATGTTTGACTTCATTGACTCATTTTTTTATCACTAGATGCAACGATCGTGTTTTTTTCTTTTCACATTGTTGGAAGCCATAGAAGTAATTACATGTTATTATTCATGTTAGGCTTATAGGCTACATAAAAAGTTGCAGGTTGGACTTCCCATCTTGTTGTTCAACCTGCACTTTTTTAGTTCATGAATTGTCATATACGCTTTTGTTGGTCATGTTAACTCACCCCAAATGGAAGGGTCGATATCACAACATGCATGCTCAGGTAAAATAGGTTTGTACACCCCATATACTGTGATGTCTTATTCTTCTTTCACGTGAGGTTGTGATTTTACATGTGGACTTTATATCCACTTCAAAGTTCTAGTAGACACTATGTTTTCCAACATGCATTGGTTGACATCATGGTTGATAGGAAAATTTACACATGTATGACTTTCTTGATTCACTCCATTATTGATTCATGATTTTCTCAACATATGCAAAAAAAAAATTATTCTTTTGGCATTGCTGGCAGCAATGGATGCACATTTATTTACATAGAAGGTTCTAAAAGGTTTTGGTTTCCCTCTAACCTTTCCTCTCCATTAACACATACACATGCACCACAACCAAGGTGTCTTCCCTAATACATCCATTCTTGCAATTGTAGAATTAATTACATAGTGTTATGCACATTACACTCATATGCCACATACAAAGTTGCAGGTTGAACCACTCATTGTGTGGTGCAACCTTCACTTCCTTTTTTTCATGAATTTCTAGATGTGCCTTTGTTGCACATGTTAAGTCACCCTAAATGGAAGGTTGAATATCACAACATACCTTCTCAAGTAAAAGAGGTTTGTACACCCCATATTCTCTAAAATATTTGTTATATTTACATGTGGGGTTGCGGTCTTTATGTCAGTGTGGAGGTTCACCTACATGCTATGTTTTCCAACCTGCATTCGCTTACATCATGGTTGATAGAAAATTTTACACCTTTATACCTTTCCTCATACTCTCCATTATTGATTCATCTTTTTTTCAATAGATCCAACAAACATGTTATCATTTTTGCATTGCTTGCAGCAATGGATGCACTCATTCTTTTTACATATGCAACACAACCAACGTATCTTCCCATGATAATACGTTTGTTGTTGTTATTGTATAAGTAATTACATATTGTGATGCATGTTACACTCTACGCCACATGCAAAGTTCTAGGTTGAACCACTAATCATTCGGTTTAACCTTCACTTGTTTATTTCGTTAATTTCTAGATGTGCTTTTGCTCCTCATGTTAAGTCACGTGAAATAGAAGGTTGAATACCACAACATGCTTCCTTAGGTAAAAGAGGTTTGTACACTGCATATTCTCAAAAACATTTTTTATATTTACATGTTGGGTTGTGATCTTTATGTCAGTGTGGAGGTTCATCTACATGCTGCGTTTTCCAACCTGCATTCACTCACATCATGGTTGATAGAAAAGTTTACACCTTTATACCTTTCCTAATTCTCTCCATTACTGATTCATCTTTTTTTCAACAGATGCAACAAACATGTTATCATTTTGGCATTGCTCGCAACAATGGATGCACTTATTCTTTTTACATACAAGGTTGTCATCAAAGGTTTTGCTTTCCCTCTAACCCTTCCTCTCCTTTAACACTTACACACGTAGCACAACCAACATATCTTCCCATGATAATACAACTATTATTTCTATTGTATAAGTAATTACATACTGTGATGCATGTTACACTCCTATGCCACATACGAAGTTCTAGGTTGAACCACTAATCGTGTGGTTCAACCTTCACTTGTTTATTTCATTAATTGCTAGATGTGCTTTTCCTCCTCATGTTAAGCCATGTGAAATGGAAGGTTGAATATCACAACATGCCTCCTTAAGTAAAAGAGGTTTGTACACCCCATATTCTCTGAAATCTTTGTTATATTTACATGCGGGGTTGTGGTCTTTATGTCAGCATGGAGGCTCATCTACACACTATGTTTTCCAACCTGCATTCACTTTCATCATGGTTGATAGAAAATTTTGCAGCTTTACACCTTTCCTCATACTCTCCATTACTATTTCATTTTTTTTCAATAGATGCAACAAACATGTTATCATTTTGGCATTGCTCACAACAATTAATGCACTTTTTAAAAAAAAAAAATTGCATACAAGGATGTCATCAAAGGTTTTTATTTTCATTTTTTGTTGTCATTGTCTATGTCCACGTGTACGTTGAGATGGACTGTCTGATTTCCAGCCTGCGTTTCTATTATATTTTATGCGTAGCTTTATTGAATCTATCACCTTTAATTTTCCTCGGTTGAAGCCGACAACCTCCTATTGGTTTCACGTGGCTAAGAACAATGTAAGCACATTTTATCTATGTTTAATGAATTATTTCTTTCTTTTTCTTGACACAATCCACACTAATTTTAAAAATTCATCCAATTCTGCCATTTACTAGAATGGGGAGAGGTTTGAAATGGAAGAAGCAAGATGAATTGTAGGTGCAAGATGTACAAAATGGAGTCTCTACTTTTTCCTCTTCCGATTTGGAATGGGTTGCTATTTTCATCAACAAGGATAAGGTCCCTGACCTTGTTGCAACAATTCCTCTCAGGAGACTTGATCATTTCATTCGCGGTGAAATGTCCATTGAAGGTTTCATAACTAAATTTGTGTACAAGAAAACAAGAGAACCTACCACCTCGTGTCCCCTCAATGACAAAACTTATCGCAAAACAATTTTGTACCAGAGGTTTGTATCTTTCGACATTCATTTCTATGGTCAAATGATATTTTACTTTCTCTTGGTTCAACATGATGAGATGATGCCTTTGTCACAGCTACTAGTGTCAATACAGTCCTCAAGACAATAGATAGCATCCTCTACTAGAGAAGAAACAACATAAGACGTTTATACAAATGTGAGGTTTTCAATACCACTTCATGGTAAAGGTTATGAATGGAAAACCTAATATTACCTATATTATCTACAAAGAAATGTTCCATGTTGATAAAAATGGTCAATTTTTCCATGGCATTTAGGACACAAGTGGAGAGAAACATTCTATGTTTGCCGCTAATCTATTTGTGGAGTGCAAAAGCTATATTGAAATCCTTTTGCTCATGGATGTCAGTGTCAATGCAATAATGGATAGACACATTAGCGATCTTGTCTTATGTGGCATGATGTCGAAGAGAGATCAATTCCTTACAAGAAAGGATGTAATGAATGCCTGGAAAAAGGTGCATTCTACTCACGCACAAAAACACAAAGCTGATTTAACAAGTATCCTACTGTAGAGTGGACAAGACTTTGACAACTTTTTCTACTTTCAACAACCTGATGGGAATAATGCACCTTTTTTTATCAGGGTTCAGACTCCATGGATGTTGGATAGGATGGTTAGCCACTCACACAATTCAGTCATCTCGATGGATTCACATTTGCAACTAACAAATATGGGGTGAGGCCTTACAAACATTGACAAATAGATCTTCATGCTTTCAATGATCTTGCTAGCTGTAAACTTGGCAATGCTCACACTAAGTTGTTCTATCTGCAGTATCCATTGTTTACTCTCCTCATTTTTGATGAGCAAAAGAGTGGTGTGTCGATTGCGTGGGTAGTCTCCTCACAAAACAAGATTGAGAACATCTCTACATGGCTACGCGTATTGCATGATCGTGGAAGAAGAGCCAGACCCGACTGGAGAATCAATGTATTTTTTACGATGATGCAACTGCAAAAATCCAAGCCATACAGTATGTGCATCCCTTTCTTCATTTATGTACCTTTCTCATTTGCTATTTATTTTCAATGCCACTTTCTCATGCAGTTGAGCAGTAAACAATATCATTTGTATTGTCTATTAGGGTTATCTTTCAATGTCATGTGCCTCTATGCATTTGGCATGTCAAAAGGGCTTGGCTAAAGAATGTATATAAGTACGCAGCCAAGGAAAGGAAAATGGACATCTTCCACAGTATTGGCACGATCATGATGGCAATCGGTGACATTGAAGATAGTGTCACCCAGCTATTGAACTCTTTCTTTTAGGAGTTCAATGATCAGCCTTGATTCTTAGAGTGCTACAACAAGACTTGGTGTGAAGGAGAAGGTCGAATTGGTGAGTTGACAATTTTTGTCACCTTGCAAGATTCGCACCATTGAAATTCTTTGATGTTACCTCTAATACGTTGTGGTTTACTTGACTATTAGATTTTTTTTCACAACCATGTGGACAAAAAATTGTAGACTATTCCCACATGCCAACCAAGATACGAATGCAGCCTTTGAGTCATACCATTGCGCACTCAAAACTCAGTACTTGTGTGATCGTTCAAAAAAATTCACTAGGAGAATGGACTATTTGTATTACACACTTGTGTATAAAATGGAACCATCCTATAGGAAAAAGGAAAAGTTGCAGCATTATGGTTTTTTGATGAACCAAAAAAGTCTTTAAATATGTGATCTAGTTTGGAGCGGGCCAAGGCAATTCTGGACAATGATTGTATTCCCAATGAAACAAATCTTGGATAGTATTGGGTGAAAAGTCAAAGTAGGTCAATGCACTACCTTGTTCAAAAATTTGGGGAGCACCTTTTTGTTTGTGACTTCCCTTGGAGTTTGTAGGGGAACACTTGCAAACATGTCCTCAAGTTTGCTGACTTGATTAAAAGATCATCTATTGTTGAAGGGGTGGTCCACAGTAAGTGAATTTCAATTCGAATTATGTTACTTTGTGGGAGTCAATTGTGTTTTGCATTTTCTACTGCCTAATAAAAATTTCTTTTGTGTGGTCATTTAGATGGGGGAGGTCAACCGATTGATAGAGGGATAGATTTGAATGAGACATTGTCATAGGGGGTGTAGAGGAAACAATCCTATTGTTCTCACCCCTACACAAGCTCCTTCTATCACTCATGTATATGATGAACATGTGGTCACAATGTCTCTTTGGAATGACACAAATGAACTCTTGAACAAAGTGATGCATACACCACCACAATCTCTACAACAGGTGCAATCATACACAAAATGCATGGACATGTTTCTAGAGGACCTTTGGAAATCAAATGCATTACCATTTGAATTCATTCTAGATCTTGATCAAGCTGCAACTAGCACTGTTCGCATGCATCTATGGTTTAGTGCAAGCAAGGATCATTGTTGACGTCCAACCCAGCATACGAAGCTTTCTGCACAATAGTCAAATCACCGAACCCCTCTGGATGACTCCTTTCCCTTCTCCTCGAACAATAGTTTGAATCTAAATTTCAATATGCAATGTGAGACTTCAGGCGCAACTACTATGGATGTGGCAGAGGATACAACATCTAATACGGGTGACTATGAGAAAACCCATTTCAATTTATATATTGTAATAGGAAATGGTATTGCAGATTTCTTTTTTACAGTATGTGCTTGTACCATGTCATAAACTTTCTTATTTCTTTTTTGGCTTTTTTTTTTCACTTCAACATTCCAATCTGGGGAAAGAAGTCCTCGCCAGTGACTATCTTTCGCGAGTGTAAACCCAATGGAAGGTATGGTTCGAATTTAATAACTATTCTTACATAAGTCCAATTTTTGGTATGTCATTATGCAATACCATGCTTCCTTATAAAAAATTTCCTATGGTGATAGGTTGATGTCGACCAATGTGCCTTTGCTCTACTGCTTCTTCAAGTCTTACTACGGATTGCACAAGCATAGTTCAATGAACCTTCATCTGTAGGTAAGAATATTTGTTTTGTTTACTTAGTTCAGTGGGTGGGAAATCCATTCAAGCTATTTAGAAGAGGTTGAATGAAATTTATAAGTGTAAAGAGCAAGAAATTCAAAATCTACCTATGAACCCTTAACAAGGGGTTTTGAGAGTCTTGTGAGGTTTTAGGTCTCCATCCCATCGATGCAGGTTTCAAGGAATGGTGGGATGGATTGTAATGGGTTTAATTAGGATGCTTTAAGAAGTGTGTCTTTTGAATCATGTAGGGGAAGTGAAGCATTCAATGTTTGGTTGTTGATCTTTAGAAAATACAAAAGTTTTCCAATGAAGAAGGATGCGTACAAGTTGGTAATTGAGGAAAGGGCATTCAATGGGGCTGAAATTTTGTTCCTAAAGCATGGGAAGACATTTCTAAATGTGTTTCATATGGTGGCAGAGCATGGAAAGGTTTGGAATATAGTATTCTATTAAACCCTCATTTGTTAGAGCTTTTTTTGTGCATAAAGTAAGGGTTTAGTAGATCAGCATTTGCTTGAGCCTTTGTATTCCTAAAAGTAGATGATTCCTAAGTTTTGAGACTTGTTAAAGGACTTTTTGAAGTTGTTAGGTGTTTTGATGATGATTTAAGACCTCCTCCTTTGTAAATTTGGGCTAATTGAGTGCATTTCCAACGGTATAGTCATGTTTTCAAGCATTCTTTTCAAAAAAATAGCATCTAAATTTGTGATATGTTAAAATTGGCACAAATGGGTTTATAAAACAACAAATAGCTTATGGGGTTTCAATGTAGTTTCGATGGAATGCCCGCTTTTTCCAAGTTGCAAAGCTACTAGACACTATTTCACTAAACCCTCATTTTGAGCCATTTTTCATGAGGTTTTTATGGAAGTCAATGTTCCCAAGCTTCCCACTCTCTAAACACTCTTCAAACACAACTAATTAAGCCTGAAAAACTTAACAACTAATTAAGCCTACAAAAGATTAATCTTACCTTAAACTTTTCTACCCCCAAGTTTGATAGACATTCACTTACTAAAGCCAACATATTTCATCTAAAACCACTCATTCTTCCCATGCATGGAAACAAACAAAATCACCTACAACACCTTTTGAGCTCTTGCAAACACACATAACACATTTGGAAAGGTCATTAGATCATGGTGAGTAGACCTAAAAGGGTGTTGTTTGAATGTTTGGTTGTGAGGGTTTAAGTCTGTTGAGACTGAAACTAAAAGTTGCCTTATGAAAGATGTGTAATGCAATGGATGTAATCAACGATATGAATGTAATCAATGATGTGATCTTTGTGGCTTAGGGAATGATTCTGATAGGTTAGGTTTCATTGATGGGATGATGGTTTTCTGATGGGAGAAAGGAATTAGGCGGTTTGATTTGTTGTTCTTGTGGATTGTGAGTGGAAAAGAGCGTGGAAAGTGAGGTTTAAGATTAGGGTTTCATCAAAAGGGTGAGGCCATTGATATCCCTTGTTCTTAAGCATGTACAAGCCTGAATAAAGATGTTTGAGTTGGTTTGAAGGTTTGAGAAAGAGTGGAATATAGTTTTCCAAGTTACCCTCATGACAATGGCTTGAAACAAGGGTTTCATGAATAGGCGTTTGGGAAAGACAGTTTCTGCAAACCAAGGGTGTATTTGGTGAACTTCAAAACATTGTTTTGTTAAAGTCTGCATAAAAGAAAGCGGTCATTCAAGAAGCATTGAGAAGGGAATCTCAACCCAGTGTGTTTTCCATCATGCAACTGTTATGTTCATTTTCTGTTGGAAACGTATGAACATATATTGAAATGGAATATTTGTTGAAAGTAAGGGTTGTTAAAAATTATGAAGGTCAACTTCAATACATTGTTTTCTTATAGTGTGCATAACAAAAAGTGCTAGTTGCATGTGCTTACATTTGTAAGTAAGTTTGACATAAATAATAAGACTTGAGGTGGCATTGCCTACCATTATTTGATGGCATTTGACATTGTTTGTAATGAAATTTTACATGGCAACAAAAATTGTCATGAAATCTGCAAGAACACAGTCTTATATTTTATTTAATTAAGAGCAGTTAATGCTTTTAACCTAGATCTATGAACCAGTGAGGTCACAAACGGGGGACCTCATCCCCAATATAAATTGTCAAAAAGTACAACCCAAAGGATTGGATCCTTGATGGCAAGATTAACAATACAACTTAACAATAGCACAATGGCACTCTTGGCAAAAGACCATAGTGTTGAAACATACCAAAGTACTGTAATTCTACATGATAATTGATAAAAAATTAGAGGATAACAAATAATGTAATTCCACACCATAATTCTTCAATAATTACATGATCAAAGATAATGTAATTCCACACCATAATTGTTTAATAATTACATGATCAAAGATATTGAAATGTGCTTACATTTGTAAGTAAGATGACGTACATAAGTAAGTTTTCATAATGAAGTAACTGACATAGGACAGTGTGTTTTCCAGCACTGCAAGCAAAGCAAGCATTTTATTTGTTCCCATCACATGGAAAAAGGAAATGCCATTTTTACTCAACCAACTAGTTATCAAAATTGAAAGTGGACTTGATTCCATCTTTGGAGCGTATAAAATATAAAACATTTCATGAAATTTGAAAGTGAACTTAAATGCATTTATGGAGCATCAGAAATAATTACTTATCATAAGGAAATAACTAACAGGGGACAATGCGTTTTCCAAAACTGCAATCAATGTAAGCACTTTATGTGTTCCAATCACATGGAAAAATGAAATATGTCATTTCCACTCTACCTAATACTTGTTCTAAAAATTGAAAGTGGACTTCATTTCTTTTTGGGAGTGTATGAAATAAAGACTTTTTCAAAAGCAAATAACTGATAGAGGATAGTGTGTTTTTGAACATTGCAACCAATACAAGCATTTTATTTGTTACAATGACATGAAAAAGGGAAATCTTCCATCTACTCTCTACCAAATTGTTGTAAAAATTCAAAGTGGAATTCACTTCATTTTTGAAGCATGAGCAATAAAAACTTTTCGTAAGGAAATTAGTTAGAGGGGACAATGTGTTTTCCAACACTGCAAGGAATGCAAGCATTTTATTTATTCTGATCACATGGAAAAGAGAAATCTTCCATCTCCACCCTAGCAAAGACTTGCTGTAAAAATTCAAAGTGGACTTCATTGCATTATTGGTCATAACGAAAAAAATACTTATCATAACAAAAAAAATGATAGGGGACAATGTGTTTCCAAGACTGCAAACACTGTTAGCATTTTATTTGTTCCAATCACATGGAAAAAGGAAATATGCCATATACAGTCAACAAAATACTTGTTCTAAAAATTGAAAGTGGACTTCATTACATTCTTGATCGTAACAAAACAATTACAAGGCTATGGAAAGTATGATATGAAATGGATAACAATTATGTGTTCCAATGACATGAAATTAGTATGTATGTTCAGCATAATTGTTCAATAATCAAATAATTAGAGAGGCCCATGAAAAGTCTCATATCAAATGTATAACATAATGTTGAAACATATGAAAATGGTATATCTTTACACCATAATTGTTCAATAATCAAATAATGAAACCCACAATCCAGAATTAGTATTCAGAGCCTGTCTCATCAATTCCTATGCTGCCTATTCTTTGCAATCGAGTTCATGCATGCATAATATATGACACGTTTCTTATAGTCCTTGTGTATTTCGAGAGGGGTGATTCCAATTCCACGAACCCTTGCAAATGATGAATGTGAAACAACAAATTTCTTCATAGGTTGTGCTTTTTCCTTGGTAGATTTAACACCTTCACCCTATAGCAAACAATTAATCAGAATTAACGTATGCATGGAAACAATATACATAGTATGATATATATACAACAACATATCATTTATGTGTACCTCTCAAAAAAAATGCTTCATCTTGAAGAACTTCCATACAATGAAGCTGCCCACACACTCTTCGACGGTCTCTGCGCCAAGACGTGGAAAAGGCATGTAGCGTTCACCAACAATGGCCTCAACAATGCTAAATCTCACATAATGTTTTGGGTGCTTAAAGCAGTGGGTGTGAGTGTTTCTATCAACATGTACAATGCCTTTGGCAACCCATTTATGTTGCCTCCAAAGGTCAATGTGATCACCGACCTTAAAAGTGATGCCCTTGAACTCTATCATCTGTTCATCCACCGGATTTGGCTACAATGGAAATGTCATTGACATGAAGCATAATTGAAGGCACATTAAAAGATTCATAAAGAAATAAGAACATAAGCATGGAATTTTTTTGGGTCTAATATCGATATAGATGGCATGCTACAGCTCTCCCGGTCCCCATGTCCATCTTTATTACCATCTCCCCCTTGCAAGCCAATTCTCTCCTCGTCCCCATGTACATATTTACTACCCTCTCCCATTTGCAAGCCAGTGCTCTCCCCATCCCCATGTCCATCTTTATTACCCTCTCCCACTTGCAAGCTAGTGCTCTCCCCATCCCCATGTCCATCTTTATTACTGTCTCCTAGTTGCAAGGCAATGCTCTCCTCATCCCCATGTCCATCTTTATTACCCTCTCCCACTTGCAAGCCAATGCTCTCCCTGTCCCCATGTCCATCTTTGTTTCCATCTCCCCATTGCAGGCTAGCACTCTCCTCATCCCTATTTCCATCTTTATCACCCTCTCCCACTTGCAAGCCAGTGCTCTCCCCATCCCCATGTCCATCTCCGTTACCCAGTTCCACATGCAAGCTAGTTTTCTCCTTGTCCCAATGTCCATCTTTGTTACCCTTTCCGACTTGGAGGCCAATGCTCTCCCCATCTGCATGTCCATCTCTATTAGCCTCTCCCATTTCAATTGCAATGACATGGCCAATTAGGTCAAGGCTAGGACTTTGTTGTTCATCCTTGCCCTATAATAAGAGGAATTCAAAGGTCATTTCAAATTTAGCTGCATGCAACCAATTCATTGAAATAATCAAAAGAAACATTAAATAAAATAATTGGAATTTACCATTTCTTCTAGTTCCTCCATGTCAAGGAACCTTGACACTTTTGACCATATACGCTCCTTCTTCTTCTTCTTCTCAACATTGTTAGACAGCGGGTTGGGAGGAACAACATCATCTTGTTCTTCCATGGCCTCCGCTTTGTCTTCCCTTGAACTTCATTAGAGGGTGGAACTTTGTTGTTCATCATTGCGCTGTAATAGCAGGAATTGAAAGGGTCACATCAAATTCAACTACATGCAATGAATTCATTGAAATAATCAAAACAAACATTAAATAGAAGATTTCAAAATCACCGTTTCTTCTCATTTCTTCTTGTGAGGGTGTAAGGAATCTTTAGACCGTATACGCTCCTTCTTCTTCCTCTCAACATTGTTAGACGACAAGTTGGGAGGAACAACATCTTCTTCTTCCATGTCCTCTACTTCATCTTCCAAACCAATAGTATCCTATTGGAGGGCAGGACTCTGTTGTTCATCATTGCCCTATAATAGCAGGAATTGAAACGTCACATCAAATTCAAATGCATGCTATGAATTCATTGAAATAATCAAAACAAACATTAAATATAAGATTTTGAAATCACCGTTTCTTCTTAGTTCTTCTTGTGAGGGCGTGAGGAATCTTTAGACCATATATGGTCCTTCTTCTTCTTCTTCTCAATGTTATACGACGGGTTGGGAGGAAAAACATCATCTTGTTCTTCCATGGCGTGTGCTTCGTCTTCCCAATCAGGAGTTTCCTCTTCGAGGGAAAGACTCCATTGTTCATCGTTGCCTTGTAAGAGCAGGATTTGAAATGTTACATCACATTCAGATGCAAGCAACCAATTCATTGAAATAGTAAAAAAAAACATTAAATAGAATATTTGGAAATCACTGTTTCTTCTCGCTTCTTCTTGCGAGGGTGGAAGGAAACTTTAAACTATATATGCTCCTTCTTCTTCTTTTTCTTCTTCTAAATGTTATACGACAGGTTGGGAGGAACAACATCATCTTGTTCATCCATGGCCTCCACTTCATCTTCCAACTCAAGAGTATCCTCTTGGAGGGAAGGACTTGTTGATGGTCAAAATAGCACAACAACATGTAAACAAAATATTGCTATTTTGTTTCTCCTGAAAGAGAAATATAACACATGGATACCTAACTCCCAAGGTCCTGTTAATCAATTCATGACTGTGTTGATTTCATTCAACAGTTGATGTAACTATAATGTTCAAGGGGCATGCTAGTGTTGAGCTTTTGGATTGTTCTAAGATCAAACATATATTCAAACCTACTTTAACTGGGGATTTTAAAGAAATAGAAAAAGATAGATCAAAGCTTTGGAACTGAAGAGAATGTAAATTCACCCAAGTAATCAGACTTGTTCCCTTCCAAGGAATTCTTAAACTAAAACTGCAGAATAAAATCAACTTGCAATTAACACAGTTTCATTCATTCACAGTGCAAACTTTAATAGCAGATTGTAAATCATCATTTACACAAAACATAAGATAAAATTTCATTCCTTGAAAGCCTTCCAAATGAAATAATTAACCTAGGATAAATACCATTATGGAGCATAATATGAAGTAGATTTAAATCTGGCTGCTTCTACTATTGGTGAAATAGATAAACAACATTTACAAATCTGGAAAAATCACCAGTGTATAGAAAACCCATCTCTTCAAATCATCTCCATCTACACTAAGAAAACTTGAAAGATACATCACTACCTTCTACTCTCGAGTTTCTCTACCTTCTAACCCTAACTTGCTAACCCTAACAAGAAGAAGAAGATCCAAAAGAAGATAAAAGATCAGATCTAAAAAGCTAACTCTTTCTCAAAGTAAAAGTCTCGATCCTTTACAAAGAGGTGAAAAAATGCCATATATACATGTGCCCTCAAAATATCAGCCTCATTTTAGGGTTTACAATACATGTCGATTTGCAACAGAGTCAAACCTAGAAGAGTTTGACTAAAGTCAATGAGGCATTAAATGTGCATACCCTATTCATGTCGGTGAAAGATCGCTCCTAGGCATGGCCTTCAGATCTTTTGCAACCATCGCATTAACTCACAACCCTCAAGTCCATCATTAAGATTCCACGCGTTTCATCCTCGACCTTGAAAACTGCTCCGCGGAGTTGCTTTGAATGCTCCAGTGGTGTTGCCCCTTCATGCCCACCTACTATTTCCAGCGAATGCACCGTCTATCATTAAGTCTCACCACTTCCCCTTTTCATGCTTTCCTCTCATTCTAGATCTTTCTGCAAGTTGACTTCTTTGAGAAACAACATCAGATACCCTCAGAACTGAATTCACACACATTGATCATCCATCGAACCATTCATTTAACTGAACATCATCTTTAATTTATGAGTATATCCATGTCGTTCATGATCTATTGATCTTCCCCACAAGAACAGCTGCAATAGTCCAACTACCACTGGTTTTCCCTAAGCTTCCTCTGATTGGTCGAGCACATACCATGTAGGGTTTTCAAGTGGTCAAAAGTTATTCAAACAGAATCACATGTCGGTGAGACACTAGCTGTGTCTCCCTGATGCTACAATGCTCCACAACAACTATCAGCAGAACTTACCACTGTCGGCAAGAGTTTAGAATGAGCTGCAAGAGTCATACCGATATCTGAGATTGTCGCCTAGACAATTGCTATCGACCAGATCGATGAGACCTTTCACCAAAGTTCATAGCAGACTCATCGGCAAGACCATCGCATTCAACAAGAGGTCATAGCGAGTGTAAACCATTTCCCCAACGCTACCTGTCACAAGGAGTCTCACCAAATCCATACACCCATCAGCAAGACAATCACCTTTGGCAAGAGGTCATAGCAAGCCCTTAAGAGTTATACCGCAACATCCTTCCATCAACAAGACTTCCTCAGTAGTGCAGGGCCCCCCAGAGGAGGGATCAAAGTCACAAAACCAGTAGGTGGGACCAAACATCTGGGAAATAGTAGGTAGGAGTTAACGACATCATCAGTTCGGTTTTCTCACATCATGTCGAATGAAAAAGGTGGGCACCTTAGCTTTGTCATGAAGTTTCTTTTCTCTAGCGCAGGAAAAGTGGAAGGGAATGACATGGGCTTTTTCTATTTTGAGAAAGAAAGGTGAAAATACTTTATATTTAGTGGTGTTGGGCCTTTTCTGTTTCAAGAAAGAAATGTGAAAATACTATTTTCTAACAACAGTCATTCATTTCTTCAGTGTTCATGGCAGAATGGAAAAATGACACATACACAGAGCGGATATACATACCTTAGGGAGTTGTGAACACCTACAACTCTTCCTGTTGCTATCCACCAAAACGTCGTTGTCCAAAAATGGAGAAAATGGGACCTTGTTTGGGTTTTTTGATATTTGCAAATAATGGTTTCGAATGCCACATTTTTGGCTTTTTGTCCATGCCAAAAAATTATTTTGAAAACCCGTCGGCGCTAACACATTTTCTTGGCAATGGTTGCAAGTATTAGGCCTTTACTGTTTGCAAAAAGAAAGGTGAAAATACTATTTGTTTCTAGTCTGCACATTTAAAGCTGAAGGTTTCAATGCATGTGGACAAGTTGGAGGAGAAAACTGACTAAATTGAGGTGACAGGTACTATCCAATAGTGTTGTAGAGGGTTTTTCACCACTATTTGGGTTGCTTGTTTCTTAACACCTAGGGTTCTCCAACATGAATTGTTGCAAAACAGAATGAAGTGTGTACTATGAATCACACTATGTGTTGAGGGTTAATAGAGTACCCCTTAAATGAGAGATGTGCTATTTGATAAAATACAATACTGAAATAACTAACACCCAACATTGTGTTTTCCAAATTGCAATTATTTTGTGCACTTTTTTTTCAGTCATGCAAAATTTAAATACAATTTTTGCCCAAATTAAAAATCCTTATAAATTTTGAAAGGGCTTTTCAATACATTCAGACTATCTATATTACAAAAGCTTTTGAAGACATTGTTTGTTGATGTAATTAATATTTAATTACACTTGCATAACTCTACTTAGGTAATATTTAATTCCTAGGTTAATTAATTCTCATCTTTATCTTATTGACCTATCTTGTTGCTCAAGATAAGATTAGGGTTATGCATCTTTGCTTTTATAAAGAAAATCATATCTTGTAATTAGTAATTCCTGAATAATAATTATTTGCACATCCTTTTGCAAATCTTTTCTTTTTCTATTTTTCTCTTCTATGGAAGGATATTCTGGTTTGCAAATCTGATCTTGGTTTCTAACATGGTATCAGAGCCTTGATTTGCAACCCCTTCTCAGATTTTTGAGAAAATCATTGCAGGGTTCATTCAGGATTCCTCAAGCGTATCATGCCTTGATTTCATCTATGAGGCATTTTGGATCAGATCAGGCTTCACCATTGGATTCAGAGCGCTAGAAAAAGTCAGGATTGGCTTTTGTTTTGCAGATTTTGGCAATTAGTTGTCAAATCTATGAGGGTTTCAAGCTGGGAGATTTTTTGCAAGTTTTGGAGGTAGCCCATTTTACAGAGCAGTTTGAGTTGAAACAGAGGCCACTATCGTGTTCGCAATGGCCAAAAACCCCAAGATAGCCTTTTGTTTCGTCGATTTTGGAGAAAGTTGTTTTTGAGGCAAAAAAGTTTTGCCAGGGAGGTCGTACGACTCCCCAGCTCACTTCCTGAGGCACGAAATTCGAAAAAAAAATAAAAAACATGAGTTTTTTGGATTTCGTGTAGCGCCTCCAATTATAAACCGCTCCAGGC
Source organism: Sequoia sempervirens (assembly GCA_007258455.2). Classification (NCBI taxonomy): domain Eukaryota; kingdom Viridiplantae; phylum Streptophyta; class Pinopsida; order Cupressales; family Cupressaceae; genus Sequoia; species Sequoia sempervirens. The sequence continues at coordinate 165,709 of VDFB02320972.1, read as the reverse complement.
GGCCACCCGTCAGCCGCTCAGGCTAGCGGCGCCACCCAAAGGCCACCGGCCCTGCTAGCCCCTAAGGGCTCTAGAACCCGCAGCGGAGGTCCTATGGGGGACTGGGCACTATGCGCCCAACCCCAAACCTGTAGTCATATTGAAAGACCAAGAGCCCATGCCCGGCACCTGGCCGACCACAATGATGGAATATTCCAACGAGAGGAGAATATACTGACAGTCGTAGGGAATATTCCCATCAAGTAAAGAATATTCCGGTAGGGTTCCAGAATTTTTTGGCGGCCGAATCTTTTTTCCGGCAGGGGGCATTTTTTTGCCCCAATGGCCAAATGGCTGTCAATTTTTTTCACGTGAACTGCTGACATTAGCATGACATCAGTGGCCGTACGGCGCTCCAAGCCCCCTCCTAGCCCTAATTTTCCCTAAAGGAGCACTTTTTTTCTTTTTGGCATAACTTGGGCATACGGTATCGAAATCAAGAAAACGAGATATCGCCGGAAAGCTGGTTTTGAGCACTTTCTAGTGGTATAGTTTATTTTTTAGTATTTTTTGTTTTTATGATATTTTTTCTATTTGAAGTCAGATGTTCATTTTGGGCTTCCAAGATCATAACTTTTTGCCATGATCTTTGATTTTTGTCTTCTTTGCGGCATTGGAAAGGTATTGAGGAGCTCTATTTAGTTGTCCATGCAAAAAAAAATTGTATCTATCCCAAGTTTATCATTATTCCATATTTTTCCTGATGGGTGTTTTGGAGATTACTTGGATGTTTTGGCAGTTGGAAAGGTGAAACTTGAATATTTGTACTTCATTTCAGTACCACATCATGTTATTTTCTGTTTATGCATGTTTAGTATGCTCTCCTTTTACAATCATTGGGTTATTGTAATAAATGAACTGAGATAAAGTTCCATCAGGGGGGTTTCTTGCATAATAATCTGATTAGAGTGTGCATGCATTTGATCTCCATATCCATTTTTTTTTGATGGCAACTCGTATGGGTTATCTGGTTTCCTAGTTTCTTTTGGCCACATTTTTTCTATTGCTTGACACATATCGGATTCATCGGTTCACACTTCAGTTGAGAGATTATGTTTCTTGATCCGCATTAGTTCAGATTTTTCTCAGTTTGAGGGCCATGTTTTTATGGTTATGTTCCAGAGTCTTCATGGTACTCCTTCCCATGGAAGAGTTTTAGTCTCAGTTTGGCATCGACATCGAGGTACACAGTTTCTAGATTATGTCATCATTTCATCTACTATTGCTTTATGGATTCCAAGGTTGTTCTAGTTAGTGAGCTTTCTAGTGTTCCATGGCATTGGGTCTACTGTCGCATTATCATGATTCCATTTTTGGTTTCATTTGTAGACATAAGTATCTTTCCTTGCTTGTCGGATTTCAGTTCTAGTGTTACTCCACAATGTTCTTCCAATGCTTCTTTGTAGCAGTCATCTCATTGTAGGGGAGTTTTGTCCCACTGGGTTTTCCTTCTCTACCTCATCATTGCATTTGTAAATGAGTACCTGATGAGGCCTTGTTTTCAGGACTCATCTTTGCATAACTTTACTTAGGTAATATTTAATTCCTAGGTTAATTAATTCTCATCTTTATCTTATTGAGCTATCTTGTTGCTCAAGATAAGATTAGGGTTATGCATCTTTTCTTTTATAAAGAAAATCATATCTTGTAATTAGTAATTCCTGAATAATAATTATTTGCACATCCTTTTGCAAATCTCTGTTTTTTCTATTTTTCTCTTCTGTGGAAGGATATTCTGGTTTGCAAATCTGGTCTTGGTTTTTAACATTGTTTTTTTTTAGTAAGAATGCATGTTGGAAAACCCTAGGTGTTAAGAAAAAAGCAATGCATATATTGTTCTAAAATATTATGCAAGTGAGAAGAGACAGTTGGTTTTCCAACACTACAAATAATGTGAGCATTTTATGTGTTCCAATTAGATAAAGAAACTGAAATGACATTTGGACTGTATCAACCAACTGTTCAAAATTTTGAAAGTGGACTGCATTACATTCCTACAGTAACGAAATAAAACTCTTCATAACAAACTAACTGAAATGAGATAGTGTGTTTTCCAACACTGCAAATCATCTATAACAACATTATGCCTTGCAAGTATCATAATACCTACTATTTTCCAATTTCATTACATTCTTGGCACCTTGTTTTTCTATTTGCAAAAAAATGGTTTCAAATGCCACATTTTTTTGGGTTTTTGTCCATTCCAAAATATGATATTTTTATGGGTTTTTGTCCATTTTTCTAAGTGCAATCTTACGTTGTTTTAATTTATCAAAGTACATGCATATTTTAGTGAAAATAATTGAAAAAGTAAAGATTTGTATATATATTTTCATTTCAAATGCTCAAAACGTGTTATCTTTTAGCATTTTCAAGATAAATTCAATTAGTTTCAATATTTTAAATTTTGGAAATTATCATTTGATCATATTGCATTTCTTTTAAAACACAAACTTCTATGCATTTCTAGAAATCTATTTTCTTTCAAACCTAAACTTATGCAACCTAAAATATCAAACACGATAGTCGATTCCCATATTGTTAAACTATTAAAATCTTGCAGATCTATTCTAGGGTGCTCATTCCCTTGTCCAACTAGTTTATGTCCAAATTTCAATCATAGTTCTCTATGACTTCTATGCAAACCTATTTTCTATTCTTGAAATTTGTTTAAGTTTTTCTCACTTTCATTTATTTTTCTCTTCATTATATGAGCACTCAAGCATCCTAAATCTTGTAATAAATTTATGAGCTTCACAACTTGGTGTCCCATATCTAATACTCACATGTGATGTAGTTATAGATGTATGGCTTCTCGTTCTATAATCACATCTAGCGTTGAGCCTAAGTCTCATAACTCTTTCACTCAAGGAGTTACATCTACACAATATTTTATTCTCTTCCTACTCCTACATTACCTATGTCTTCTTCATCACCTAACATTCATGTGGAATTGAAAGTTATTGTTGTCCATGTCCCCGAGGATAAACTTAAAAAATTGGACAAGAATTAAAAATCCTTCAACTATAATTAAGCACCAAATCTTTGGTTGGAGAAACAATTCCCTTAGTGGATAACGTTTTAAATTTAATCAATTATTCACAAGGCATAGGAGTGTTGTGTAGCCTAGCTCATATAGTAGATACAAACATCCCTATGACAACCATTTGTGATCAAGCCCTCACTAATGCTCAAAATAAAATGGGAAGGAAATTTTCCTCTCAAATGATCATGCCTTTTATTCCTAATTTCACCCCTCCAATCGTAGCATTCACCACATAATATAGCAATGGTCTTAACTCTAGTTTAAGGTATTCTTGTGGAAATCCTAATTGTTTTATCCCTTCATCCAACATATCTCCTTCACCTCACCGCTTATTAACCTTCAAAATAATAACCCTCCAAACATTAACAATAGTCCTACACATTCCACAGTTTCCCAAAATATGTCACAAAATTATATTGTAATAAACCAACTTTTACAAAACATGTCATCCTTACAAAAACAAATTACAATCATGAACCAAAATCAATCCAATACTAATCCACCCACATATCTCACATATAGTCCATTTTCATTCACTATCCTAAAGACACCCATACCGTAAAACATTGAGATACCGAGTGCTTTGAGAAGTATATTGGAAAAGGAGATCCTAATAACCATGTGTCAACCTTTAGCACCTTGTGTAGTGATTTCCTTTTTGAAGATGCTCTCCTAGCTAAAAAATTTCCTAGATCATTTAAAGACATGGCCTTGGAATGGTTTAGATCATTACCAAACAATACAATCACTTCTTTTACACAGCTTATTAATGAGTTCCTTCAATACTTTCAAGTGAGTATTGGACCTCAAGTTACACTAGCTGATTTAGTCCATTGCAAATAAGGACCTAAGGAGAAAGTAATAAACTTTATAAGATGATACCAATATCATTATTCAAGAAAATATCATATACCCTCCTAGATGTTGATATTCAAATGGTTTTCATAGGAAAATTGCAACCTGACATTAGAGACAAGATCTTATTCATGAAATATCTCACATTCATACATTTGTGTATGACTCTTCACGATTACCAAATTTCAGTTAGCCAATATGAAGATACACCCTCATCAACTCCTAATGGTCAATTCGAAGTTGTGTCTGAATCCAACTACCAATCATTTAAGAAACAAAACAAAAAATTTATAAAAACTAAACATTCCTCAATATTTTAATAACGTTGAAACAAAAGTTGTTGCTACATCCACACCAAACTATCAACTTAGGCCAAGATATAGATTTTTTTTTGCAATTTCCTGATTCTCTTGATGCTATTGTGTTGCAATTTATAAACAATAATATGATTCAACTTCCTCCAATTAGGCCTATTGACACCACTAAAACATTACCTCCAAACTTTAATGCAAAATACTTTTGTCAATATCATTGAACACCTGGACATGATATGGAAAGATGTATGCATCTTAAGAACCAGGTGCAAGATCTCATCGATTCTAACGTCATCTAGTTGACTAGTGTTAATTATAAAGGGAAAAAATTGGTATCACCACCTAATCAAAATTTACAAAAATTTACAAATCCACTACCAAGTCATTCAACCAATTTTTGTTGAGAAAAGTGATAATAAAGAAGAGGATAAGGATATATCTAATGTGGTAAACATGATTGATGCTCATCCTCGTAAAATTCAAACCAATCTCTTACCTAATATTACTTTTACACATATTCACACTTTTATAACTGCACCTGATGGTCCTCTTTACATCACTAGTAGAATTAATAATAAACCCACAAGGGGAATACTCATTGATGTGATATGTATAGTAAACATGATTACCAAGGAATTTTTTGTATGTGCATGCACTTTATAAGGATAATTATGAAAAAGTGAAAGTGTTATTAAAGGCTCATGATGGTTCTATTCACCCCATAATTGGTTCTATAACTCTCCCAATTAAGGTGGGACCTAAAAAGTTGGATATTTTATTTACCATAATCCCAATTCCAAACCATTTTCGTGTGAAGTTAGGTCATCCATGGCTTAGCTTCATGAATATGGTCCCATTAGTAATTCACAAATGTCTTAAATTCTCGTTCAAAGGACTAATACATACCATTTACCATAGTGGACTTTTTTGAAGTGAGCAACCAAGATCTTCAATCTACAACACCAAATAACCTCCACAAGAAATAGAAAGAAGCAACAATGGAAGATGCTATTCCACAAAACAAGTATTGAAATATACTACAATACAATACAATGCTAAAGATTCCTTGCTTATAAAGGAAAGGATGAGAGATAGGATAAGACAAGATCATGGCAAGTGTCTTAATCCTATCACATGAGACAACTAACCATAACTACCTAGGAAAATGTAAATTTTAGATAAGAAAACTATGACTTGTCTAGATAAGACAACTAATATCCTAAGTAAACATGTGAATTAATTCAATAAGTCCCTAGTAAAGGAATTAACTAGGTACAAGACTTATTCACACCATTAGATTTAAGGCTTTGGCCCTTTGTGGAAATTTATCACTTGATTACTATTGGCCTCAACCAGCTCAACGTCCCATTCAACCACATGGAGGTTATCTATTTTTTCATACCAAAAGTTCAAAGATAACCAAATAGCCCAATTATCCCTTAGAAATATTCTTCCTAAGGCTCCTCACTCTTTAGTGGCTTCAATGGTTGTTCCTCCTACTCCACGAGTACCGAATGAACCTCAACCCAAACTAGGTATTCTTCCTTGACCATCTGGAATTTATGTCGTAGTCCCCCCTTTGCCATCCTATAAAGGACCACAAGACAACCATTTGAAAAGAGCTTTATGGATTAATTTTGTGCCTCCTAAGGGAAAATAATCCTTCATGCAAAAACCTAAAGACCCTATGGTTTCCCAACCTATGATAGTTCCTACCATTCCTTCTACAAAGGAAGAAAATGGACCAATGTTGGAAAATGCCTCAACTCCCTCTTCATAAGTTGAAGCTTGTGCAAGATGAAATTGAAGTATAAAATAATGTAAATCAAGATGTTGTGCTATGGCTTGCTAACTTGCTGAAGTTAGAAAACCCTGCCTAATAATCCTCCATTCATTCAAACCAATACTAATGGGATATCTCCCATCCATCCATCCTCCTAATCACCTAACTCCATGCCACCTTCTTCACCAAACCATGAAGTTGAACCTTATCTATCCCAACCAAAATAAAGAATAAAAATATCACTAACTACAAAAGATACTTACATGGATGATAGTGCTTGCAATCATGTCGATAGAACTAATATTCGACCTATTTTGATACATTTAGGTAGTGAATTAAAAGATAAAATGTGAGAACAAGATCATAATGAATTATCTCTCATGTTTACAAACTCAATGAATCTAGATGGGGGCAACCATGATGATCCTCCTTTGATGAGTGACCCACCACATGTTGAACATGATACTTCTCCTTGTACTGTGCACTTGTAGTTCCTTTAGCTTATTATCTTCCTTCTATTTATAATGAGCAAGATTGGGATGTAGACAATTTTCTATAGATCAAATCGTGTGTAGTACCCTTTGTATCTTTGTGTTTTTCTTGCATGTAATTTGATATCCATGTAATGTGTTGCTTGGCATGTTTTTATGTTTGTTATTTTTTTTGGATGACCCTAATTGTTCTTGTTGACACAAGGATACAAAGAAAATTGTAAGGAAACTTGCAACCATCTAATGACAATTTCCACATAACCCCAAAGATAAATTTATACAAATAAGTACTCAAAATCCATATGCAAGAGAATAGAAAACATACCCATCAAAGATGACACAAGATATACCATGGGAAAACCCTCAAGAGGGAAAAACCCATCCCCCAAAAGCATCCATACTCCATCATATTAATCAACAATAAAGCTATACAAGAGTTACAATGAACACCTCTGAATCATCAAACCTCTCAATACATCCTCAAGTGTCCAAGCATGAATCCACACATCCCATGCCATGCTTCACATATGCACTCCTTAGAAAGACTCAATAATGATAGCTAAACTACTCAGCCAACCTTAACCACTAAACATGTGTTTTATTTTATAGATACAAGCTCACACAAATACAACTAGTCATAAGATAAAACCATGTAGCACAAAACCATGTGAATACAAAACCACTAATCCCTTATTTAATATTGGGTACTAGGAATTCACTTTATTTAATATTCCCCAATATTAAATTATTATCACATGTCTCCCACACATTAAATAATAACACAATGTTACAATACAACATCAAGTGGTCCCCTAAATAATTACCTAGTGTGATTATCCACACCACCTAGGTGCATCACAACTAAATAATTATTTAATTACAACATTATAATAAATCATTTATGTAATGGTGTACAAGACCATATACCAACAAAAATGAATCTATCATGGCATTCCTCTATTTGTATCTTCATTCTTCTTTATATTTTGGATGTCATTTATGTTCTTTTGTGTCCTTTTGGAAATGATGCAAAGTGTTGAGACATTTAGGTCTCTTCCATGTTGAACCAAAAGATTTTGTGTTGTTTTAATATGCCATTACTCGCTTGTGTTAGTAGTTCCACAAGTATTTTGGGAATGATTTCAGTTTTGAGCATGATCATATTATACATTATCTCTCGTCTATATTGACCCCAAATCTCTGGATCCCTTATGTGCTATATTTTCCTTGCTTTTTATATGGATTTCGGGGAAACCCCTTGAGTTAGCTCTTTAGGGAACACACCATTTGGCATAATGTTTCCCACTAAGCTCTCACACTCTATCATTTTGCAAATATCATAAATTTTTTACAACCTTAAAGGAAATTTCCATTGGCTGATGTTAGAAATTACTTTAAGGTATGGGTATGCATTGCCTTATGTGCTTCCCTTTGTTTCACACAATTGAAATTTTTTGATGTTTTTGTGGTATATATTGATAATATTTTGTAGCATCTTATCAAAATTATTTGAAGTGTAATTCTCGGTACGATTGACATGAGAACTCACTTAGTGAATATCAGACTTCACTAGTGCTTGTGTGTTTTATGTGCTACTTTTCCATAAACTCACCTAGTGAATATCAAACTTCACTAGCATGTGTTGTTTCTTATCAAGATCACCTAGTGAATATTAGACTTCACTAGCTTGTTATGTCTTTTATCTATTCATGGGTCGCCTAGAAAATATTGGACTTTGCTAGCATTTGATTTATGAATATCTTGGGTATGGATTCTAGTAGGAGTTTGCAGAACTTGCTAGTCTATGATGACATGCCCTTTTTTGTGTATTTGAATTATGTTTGCATCGTGTTTGCATTGTGTTGGCATCATCTTTTTTTGCATGAGTCTTTTGTATCATGTATTATTTTTGTCTTCATTATGTATTCTTTATGTTTTCCATGTTGTATTGTATCTTATGTGTGTTTTTTCATTTATCTTTTCATTGTTGTTTAGTAGGGTCCTAAACCCGGGGGCTAGTGCATCACCTAGATTTGGTGTCATTTTACTCATTCAATGTTTTGATAGAAAAACCCTTCTTGGCTTTTCCTTACATTAGTGTTTGCATGACCATAAGTTCATACTCTCACTAAAGTGGGGGCTAAATGCAGTGTTGTAAATTGTTGACCCTAACAATTTCACACTATTTTTGGCTCCCCCTTTAATGCTTCGACCTGATTATGCTTATAATGTGCCCATTTTTTTGTCATTTTCAAAAATCCAAAATGAAAATGGGAATTAAAATTATTTATTTAATGATAATTGAAATTACAAAATATGTCTGGTCTAGGGCACCCCCACCCTTGACCAACCTATTTTGGCCCAACTTTTAATATTTTATTGTCGATATTTTTGTGTTTACAAATTCAAATTTATTTGTCAGCATTTCAAAATAATTATTTCAAAAAATGAATAAACACATGTAAATATAAGTATTTTTCACCATTGAAACATCTAGCAATTTGAATTCCAAAATTGAGCATCCTAAAAGAAATCACGAGTAGAATGAGCAACATTATTACAATATTTTCATCAGTCAAGTTTCATGTTAGCAATACATCAAGTTTATGAGTAATATTGTTCATGTTTTATGTTCATATTTTTTGTGAGTACTAACACTTACACGATTATCCATCAACAAGTAAATATTCCTTGTATAAAATGTGCATCATGACTTCAGTCGATCAAGGAAATCAAATTTGAGTGGTAAGTTGCAACACTTGCCATTTATCTCTTATTTTTATCCATTTTCCTCTACTTGGTTGAGGGTAATCACTATTTTCATCATCATATCCATTATCGAGGTGGGAACACCAAAATGAAGTTTGACTTAGGCAAGCCCCTATATGACACAACCCTTTCTCTCCTTTTCTTCTTGTAGGTGATAGATCTGGAGTGAATTTGGGAGAAAATTGAAGGCCTAATAACAAGATCAAGAATTTAAGCATCCTACTTCAACAAATTGGGACCAAAAGAATTATTCATCAACAAACAAAGTACTGACTTGTTGAGTCTAGCAAGAAATAAGCTATAGACTATAACTCGCATGTACCTATTTAGGGATTCCATAAAGCAAAATATTCTAGTCTAGGGCACCCCCACTCTTGACTAGATAGTTTTGGCCCTAATTTGTATGCTAGGTTCCTCTATCTCTATGTTCTACTTTTTTGTCATCAATTTTTGTGTTTCAATTTTATACTTTCCTAAAATTACATCAGTTTGATGTAGATTCATAGTTAACCTAGTTCACTTTCACATCACACTTCACACCAAATCAAATCCATCCACTTCCAAAAAATGGGACCAAAACCCTAATCAACCATTTTGAATCTTCCATATTTGAGGATAGCAACCAAGGGGTCTTTCATGATCATTTTTTTGTCCCCTAGTGTCTAGTGGGATAAAGTGTGATTTATACTATAGATCCATTTTCCCCACCAAACACCTACTAAGAGGAAAAAATGTTCCTCCAAAAGATAAAAACAATGCAGCAGCACCAAGGGTGGAGGAATCTAGTTCAAAACAAGAAAAACATGCTATAGGTAACAATAACAAGAATGATAGTCCTAAGGAGAGGATAATTGAAAATGGGAAAAACCCAATACAATATATATCCAGAAAAAGGATTTGCATCCCTAAGGAAAACAAAAATTTAACACCTACAAGTGTGAAGGAGAGTTCAAAGGGAAATAACCTTTTATTGAAGTAGCAACATAATCCTTCTTAGCTATTAGATCGAGTTGCGGAAAAAAGAGAAGATGACTAATATAAAAGGTAATGATCTTGTATCTTGTGATTTTATAATGTATTTCATTCCTCAAGAAAATAATATGATAGTCCCACAAGATACACCATTATCTTTTATAGCCTTGTAGATATACGACACAAATATTGAGTCAAATTATAATCAATATACCTATTAGTGAGTTGTGTGGGATCCAAAAACATAAGGATAGGGTTTTATCATATTTTTTGTTATTAAAGTGATGCAAGAGAGTTTGGTTTGAACTCTCTACACTTCCAACCTCACTCAAGAAATTGATGAACAAAATAAATAAAGACACTAAAAATCAACAACAATTTTAATTCATATTTGCTCAATGACAAAAAGTTTCATATTTGCTCAATGATAGAAAGTAACTCTTGTGCAATAAATTAAAATGGAAAGGAATTACAAAGTATCCATGAGGACTGAAAATATATGGAAAATCAGAAGTAAATTCCTTGCTACAGGGAGCAATACCATCTATATGTATGCATTCATCCTTCCTCCAATTCCTTGCAATCTCCTTCTAGCACTTGCAAACAAGTTATGGAAAATCAATTCACACAATCACCAAGCTTTCACCAAAGGATTTTCCACTAATTTTTTCCTTCAACCTACTCACACAAATCTAAAAATGGATTCCCAAGAATGCTACGCCTAGATCATCTAACTCTAAAAATCAGGAACCAAAAACAAAGCAATCACCAAAAAGAATTAACGAAACACCCTACCAATACCACTCAACAACTCTACTACCTCCAAATCTATGCCCACTTCTAGAAAATTGGATAATGGCATAAAATTGCCATCCTCTAACTCCTTAATGCATGTTTGCTTCAATTCTTGCCAGACAAGCCACCACTAGCCGACACCTTCATTCCTCCACTTCTCAATTTGAATTACCAATTCAAATTTTCCAGTCAAACCTCTTGGGTGTCCAAATCATGCCTATACATTAATTTCAAATTCAATTTCTCCTAGCTCCTAAGAATCCCACACCCATTTTGATTTTTGATAATTTTAAATTAAAAATTATAAAATCCAACATGTTTCCCAAGGTAGATTTTAAGCCAAAATATGTCCAAATTATTTAATCTAATTTTTGGACATTATAATATTAAAAATACCCCAAAATATCTGTTAAAGTAATTACACAAATAAATTGAGCAAAAATCAAATAATGCCAGTTGGCTAGAAACCATAGGTGCACCTGCATTAGACACCCATGATAGAAGAAAAGTGACCATATCACTTCTCAAGAGGATAACCAAGGAAAATAACCTCAGCTTTAGACAACCAAGATGAGTCTTATACATGTCTCCTCAACTTGTGTCTTATGCTCTTACTCACCCTGTTGTCCAAAATTGCCCTTATCTTCTTCCTCACTTTTCCCCACAACTTGATGCCTCTTCCATCCTTCATTCTTCCTCTCTTTCTCCCTCTTTGCACATAATCCAACTCCCACCTATGTAATAGAAAAATAGCCCCTTGTCATTTTCATGGCCTTTTAGGTCTTGTTTCATGGTGTTGGAACAATGTTGCTTTGATTTTATGTTGTAACATGGCTTGAACATGCTTATTTAGGTACTAAAATTCAAAGAATGATGTCTTGTGAAGGTGTTGTGAAGTGTTGTAAGACATTTCTACATTCTTCTAGACTCTATTTAATGCATTTCACCTAAAACCACCTTTTCATCACTAAACAAGTCCTATTTTGAAGTGTTGTAAAGTCTTGTAACAAGCTTTCATGCTTTTCTAGGCATGTTTTCACTATTTACACCTTTCCCATGCTTTATTTGGTCTCTTTATGCCCTCATAAGTTGTAATTAAGTGTATTTTTGCATATTATCTTGATAAATAACATTAAATACAACATTTTTCCCGACACATGTTTTTGGGTCCTAGGTGGGACCCATTCGCCATGGGTGGCAAATGAGTCCCCCTTGGGCCCAAATTCAAAGTATTTTAAATTTTCTTTCGGGATTTTATTCAAAATCACTTGATGTCGCCCTGTGATGAGGTATGAATGGATACTAAGGTAGAAGAATTGTATAAATAAGTGATTCTCACCTCATTTTACATCTCTTCATTCATTCAAGCATTCCATCTCACATTTCAAACAATTTCAAGCATTCTACATCATCTTTTCAAGCACTATTCAAGCACTTTGAAGCAGCTATTGGCATTACTTCAAAATTGCATCATCAAGGGTTAGGTAAGTTGATATCACTTGCATGTTATTAGTTTATCTTTTTCTTTCATTTCATTGTCTTTTTTAGGGTTTAATTACCAAAAGTGGGGTTTGACCAAGGCAAACCCCTATTCACTAACCCTTGATCATTTTTCCCTTATTGCATGTTTGTTTGCAGCTCTTTGTATGCAGATTTCATAGGTTATTAGGTGTTGAAGATTTATTTCCAAGTCAACTAGGTGCTTCAATTCAACTTAAGTCAATTTCAAGCTTAGAGAGAGTTATTTGTCCATTTTCTATAGAACTGACTTTGGCAACCCAACAAGCAAACATTTCCAGATCTAGTGTTGTAGAGTTGTCTCCTAATTTTTTAGAAATTTGGGAGAGGACTGATTCACCACCTATAGCGAATGAGTCCCACCTTAGGATTGAAAATCTGAATTTTGTCAGATTCTGGATCTCGATAAACAAAAACTAGCTCCCGACACTTTTTCACCAAGAGGACTCATTTGCCACCCTGGGTGAATGAGTCCCACTGTGAAAAATTAGTGATCTCAATCAGCGTTCAAGACATTCCAGATTCATCATATTTTTCCCAGGTGCACTTTGATTTGACCCATCTCTTTCTATTCTACACATTTCATTCATTTTCTTCATTGTTTGCATATCACAATGTGTTTTCAAACATAGCTTTAATTGCACTTTTACATTCATTTTAAGTCATCTAGATTAGTCAATTACATTTATTTAAGTTCATTTACATTAAACAACATTGCATACATCTTGATTTGAGTGAATCATAGGCATTTTTGGCCCTATCTCTCTCCTTTTAGGTGAAAAACCCTAGAAGTGCAAGAGTAGCATTGGGGTCCCAAAAATCTATGTTTCACCACCAATCTACACTATGAACTTTTGGAAATTCATAAGCTTACATTTCCTCTACCTTAGTAAATTCATAAACTTCATGCATTACTTCCTCCTTTGTCTCTGCTGCAACAACTTGTTCCTCGCCAATTTCAATGACATCATGGTGTTCCTCTTTCTCCTTTCCTTATAGAAGATAACCATCAGTTGTAATCTCTTTTTCCTATGCACTCACATCAATGTTAGTCAAACAAACAAAAGACTCATCCTTCCCATCCTGCAATAAACTATCAACCACAAGATCACCAATCTCTTCATCAAATAAATCAACCTCTACTTACTTATCTACTTCCATACTTTCAGCTATAGTACATTCATTTACCAATGCTTTCATTGCTGCAATATCTTCTTCTACACTAATCTTATCACACTCGCATAAATTAGCAACGACATTTTTGCAAAAAATAGATTTTACCTCATCTTTCTCCCATGAATCTTTCACTCTACCCCTTTTGAACACAATCAACATTGCTACAAATTACATTAGCAAATCATGATCTTCATCCTCATCCTCTTTCACTAATTGTCTAACTCCATTAACCAATCATTTTCCAGTGTCACTACATAACTTCCCTTCTTCTTTATTCAAAGGTTTCAACTTGTGTTTCACTCTATCCTTCATCAAGAAGTAGGTATTGGCATACCTATCATGCACTACTTTATTGTCAAATTGCCAAGGTCTTCCCAATAACAAGTGACAAATGTCAATAGACATAATATCACACAAAACTTCATCATAATAATCACCAATCTTAAATCTTACCAAGCATTGTTCATTCACCAAAACCTTATAGTCATCTTGCTTGACCAAGCAATCCTATATGGATGTGGGTGCCTTATCCTTTCTAGTTGTAACTTATTCACCATTTTTTCAGAAATAAAATTGGAAATACTACCACTATCAATAATCACATTACATACTTTATCTTCACACTTACATCTTGTTCAAAACAATCTCTTCCTTTGATCTGTTTCTTTTCCCTCATTCATCAAGGCTCTTATAGTGACTAGTGCTTCTCCATTTTCCACATCTTCAAAATGTGATGACTCTCCATCTTCTTCATTTAAATTTTCTACCCTTGCATTATTTTTAGTCCTTCTTTTGTTCCTTCCTAATTATGAGGGAAATCATATGCTTGATGCCCATCTTCTCCACACTTGAAACAAGTTCCTTGGAAGCCTCCTCTTCTGAATCCTCTACCTGATCTTCCTCTATTTGCTCACAGGATTGGTTTGAACTCCCACCCTGCTCATATTTGTTGTCCTTAGTGTCTTCAATATGATTTTTATCTTCATTTTTTTTCACATAAGTTCTACCCTTTCCTTTTTGCATAGTCTCAAATTTTCTATTTTTTTCCTCAACTTTTAAATCAAATTAGTGAGCTTCTTCTAAACTAAAAATTCTTACCAAATTGAGTTCTTCTTGAATACTCGGCTTTAGTCCATTGATGTATCTTTCTACCTTCTCCTTGTTGGCTTCTAAATGTCCCACTCTAATCAAGAGAGTGTGAAACTCCTCAGTGTATTTGTTGACTGATTTTCTATGTTGTCTCAAAAAATGCATCTTCTTTAATAATTCCAATTCATAATCCATTAGAATAAATTGTCCCTTAAGCTTCTCAACCATTCTACCCCACTTTGTAATGATTTCCTAAATCCTAGCTCTTTCAATCTGTATTTATTTTTTCCAAATGCTAGCATATGCTCTTTCAACTTAGTTTTTGCAAACTTTACCTTGTCAAGGTCTTCAATCTCCTCAAATTCGAGCAACTCCTCCATTTCATTTATTAGGTCTATTAATTTTTTTGGATTCAAGCTTCCACAAAATGTTGAAACCTCCATTTTTGGACTCTTCCCAATCTTGGTGATGGCTCTCAACAATCTAACTTCTCCAAGATCAATTTCATCCTATGCTTCTTCTACAAATGGTTCCTCATCCTCAGCTTCATCTTCACTTTCTTCTCTTTCTCTATGCACAACTCTTCTATGTAGCTCTTCCTGCAATATTTCAACTTGCCTTCTGAGGGTTCTAAAATCTTCCATATCGGGAGGGTTTCTACCTCCACCTCTACATCCCCTTCCTCTTGGGGTCACTCTTGGAGGCATTTTTCACAACACCCACACTCACATGTCCTGTTGCAAATTGCCTCTCTTCGATGATTTGCCTACAGAATCTTGGGACAACTCACTCTGATACCACTGATGCAAGAGAGTTTTCCTACAACTCTCTGCACTTCCAACTTCACTTAGGAAATTGATGAACAAAATAAATAAAGACACCAAAAATCAACAACAATTTCAATTCATATTTTCTCAATGACACTTGCAACTCTTGTTCAATACATTCAAATGGAAAAGAATTACAAATGAAGCCCCGAGGACTAAAAATACATCCAAAAATTAGAAGTAAATTCCTTACTATAGGCAGCAATAACATCAATAGGTATGTATTCATCCTCCCTTCAATTCCTTGCAATCTCCTTCCTATACCTACAAATAAGTTATGAAAAATTAATTCACACAATCACCAAGCTTTCACTAAAGGATTTTCCATTAGTTTTGGCCTTCAACCTACTCACACAAATTTGAAAATGGCTTCCCAAGAATGTTATGCCAAAATCCTCCAACTCCAAAAATTAGGAACCAAAAACAAAGCAATCACCAAAAATAATTAACCAAACACCCTGCCAATACCACTCAACAACTCCACTATCTCCAATTCCATGCCCACTTCTGGAATATCAGATAATGCCATCAAATTTTCATCCTCTAACTCCCCAATGCATGTTTGTTTCAATTCCTACCTGGCATGCCACCACTATCCAACACCTTCATTCCTCCACTTCTCAATTTGAATTGACAATTCAAAATTTCTAGTCAAACCTCTTGGGTGTCCAAATCATGCTTGTACATTAATTGTAAATTTAATTTCTCCCAACTCCCAAGAATCCCACACCCATGTTGATTTTTGGCAATTTTAAATTAAAAATTGTAAAATCTAGCACATTTCCCAAGGTAGATTTCAAGCCAAAATATGTCCAAATTATTTAATTTAATTTTTGAACATTACAACATTAAAAATACCCCAAAATATCCATTAAAATAATTACATAACAAAATTGAGAAAAAATCAAATAATGTCAATTGGTTGGCAACCATAGATGCACCTGCATCAAAAAGAGATAGTTTATAGCGAGCAAGTCCTTTCCTTTAATGATATCATATTTCCACAATCCATGGTGCTTATTGCTATTGTTGTTTGGATTAGATTATGTGCAATATTTTTTTGCATCAATGTTTTGAATCACTCTTCGTGATCCAACATCAAGATGATAATAATATTATCTAGGTTGACATACAAATGATACAAGCCAAATAACATAACATGAGTTCTTGTTTGTTACCCCATATATAACATAGAAATGTAGTTTTTGGAATATGCCCAATATAGGGGAAATCCTAATGCTATCTTTTGTTAATATTATACTACAAAAGGGTGTGGTCTCCTTGATTGTCATTTACCTATAAAAAAGAATAAAAATAAAAATATCCATGGAATCATTTTTACCTTCAAAATATTAGTATCTAGGATGGAACTTTGTTATTTATCTTTTGTTATAATTTTATAATATAGATTTTAAATATAAAGTAATATAAGTGTAAGTTAATAAAGTTCTATTTGAAGTTGTTTATTTAGGAGTGTTTTTTTTATTATTAGGGCAATGCAATTAAGGCCCTCATTGTATATGATGGATGCTATGTCCTCTTCATGGGGCTTGAGAAGTGAGGCCAAATTTGTTAGAGTTTAGTTGAATTCTCCCTTTCTTAGAGGGTGACAATGTGGACATACTCATAGTGTCCATAGACATAATTCTCATGGTTTCCATAGTTCTCCACCACCTTAGTGTAAAACTCAAGATCATATTATTTATGATAAATCTCTCTTGTTTTTCTCTTGCTACTTCATAACCTTGTGATAAGGGTACTTCTAGTGAGTTGAATAATGACATAAATCCTTTCTCAGATTTGACCATTTCTCACACCAAGAATAAAACTCAATCATTAGATGAAGAGTAGAAAAATGGTAAGACCATTACAAATTGGAAACCAATTCCAAATGATTAGAATCTTCTTAATAACTAAAGAAAATTTAGCATAACAGGTGTTTTTGTCTATTACCCTATTTATAACATAGAAAGGTCGTTTTTGGAATATGCCCACTATAGTGGAAAATCCTAATGTAATCTTTTGTTAATAATATAATATAAAAGAGCATACTCTCCTTGACCATCATTTACTTATAAAAAATAATTTAATTATAATTAAAATATCCATGGAATTATTTTTACCTTAAAAATATTAGTATCTAGTATGAAACTTTGTCTTTTATTTATTTATAATAATTTTGTAATATAAATTTTAATTATAAATTAAAAATAAGTGTAAGTTAATAAAATTTTATTTGAAAGTATTTATTTAGAAGTTTTCTTTGATTATTACGGTAATGTAGTTATAGGTCTTGACACATTGTGTATGATGGATGCTAGCTCCTCTTTATGGGGCTTGAGGAGCACAACCAACTTTGTTAGCCAAAGTCTCCCTTTTATAGGGTCAATCCTTTCTTAGAGGGTGACATTGTGAACATACTTGTAATGTTCATAAACATAATTCTCATTGTCCCATAGTTCTCCACCACCTTAGTGCTAAGCTCGAGGTCATATTACTAATGATAAATCTCTCTTATTTCTCACTATACCATAACCTCACTACTTTGAATGAGTTAGACAACAACAAAATACTTTGTTTGGATTCAACCATTTCTCACACTAAGAATAAAACTTGATCATCACATAAATAATAGAAAAATAATAATAATATTACAAATTGAAAGCCAATTCTAAATTACCAAAATCTTCTTCATAATTAAAACGAATTTAATAACTATAATCTACATCCACTTCTTACTAAATTTATAACCTTATTTTTTTTAGAATTGCAGGAATCGAGTAGCCCCCCTTATAAACTGTAGTGTCCTGGTAAACTATTTCATGTGACCGGTGACGTTGGCATGACACGCCCTCTAGTATCACAGGGACGAAATGGAGACTAGACCTAGTGAACTCTTGCCTACAACAAGATGCTTTAGCCAATCAACCTAAACCCTCCACCCCACTAAATTTATAACTTTTATTATTTAATAATTTAAATGTTTATTTTTATATTTTTAATATTTTCATTTAAATTTTTATCTTACCTTAAATGATATGCCATTCCAATAATTGTTTTTGACCACACCCACTCATCCTCCTGCCCCTACTATATATAGAGGCAGAGATTTATTCTTTATTTTTATTAATTAATTAATAAATCGCATCAAATTGTCAAATCAAGCCCATTTTGTTGGCCATAGCCAATTCGGAGATTTTGTTGCGGAGAGGTAGGGGTAGAGTCGCGATCCAACTGAAGTGTGCTCGAGCTACTGCTCCTACGGAGGGAGCCCCAATCCCGGGCCAACTGACCAGGTGTGGGATAGTGGGGTGAGAATAATGTACTTCTTTATGACATAGGCATTCATCGAAAAGTGTGAGTAAAACGACAACACTTTTGCTGTCCATCGACGTGGCTGGAATAATATCCAATTTTTACGGATAAGCTATACAAATCCGCTTGCGAATTCATGACAAATATAATACATGTAATCAGATACACAACAATCCCGTTTTCCGCTTTTCACAGATCCTAAACGTCATTACACTGTGCTTCCATGGCTGATAGAAGAAAGGGAGACGAATACATTATCACTCCTGAAGAAAAAGAACTATACAATCAGAATGGATACGTGCATCTTAAGGTATCACAATAGATTTTACACTACTCTTACAATTCTTGGTCAGGCTGGACTGAATTAATCAAGATTACATGTTTGAAACCCCACAATTACCATCTGTGCTTGTATTCTTGAATGGGGCTGCATGCATTCGTCTACTTGTAGACTGAAATTCATGGGTTATATAATTATGAAGTTCCTATGCTAGATTATTAAGAAACTCACATGCCATTTTTTGTTGTATATAGAGGAAAACATCAATTTCCTTGTTTTTTATTTGTATTTTTATTTATAAAAATAATTAAAACAAATCTGCGTGAGGTTACGAGTTTCCTTGAATTATAATGTGAGATAAGCTAGGACCACATTTTAAAAGTGTCTTCCACACCCCCTCCTGGTTGCCTTATTGGATGAAGAGCTTCTGAACTTGTGTCACGCTCTAAAGAATTCTTGCAATTGCTCCAGTTAGACATAATTGGGGGTAATGTACATTGAATGGGGCTAATCAGACCCAATAGAATCGATCCATATCATTTAGCATCCATTAGGCTTGATTAGCCTCGATTGTGCAGGCCTTCAGCTGTGATGGTATCTTCTTAAGGAGAAACCATAGTGCAAAGGAGGACGCAGCACGAAGACACTAAAACTAAGCGAAGGAAACTACAAACTCCAAATCTTAACATCTGATTGTAAATGGCGAAAACAATTTCCTCCATTACCATTATTCCTCAACCTCTTGGACTACTCTTTCTTTTCAGATCAGCCCCAAGAAAAGTTGTGAATTTAATGTTGAAGCTTATCTTGGAGGTTTCTGTTGGTATAAATTGCCATGAACAATGGAAAATATCTCCGTACTGCTTGTTTTGGTTCTTGTTAAGGAGGTCTGCTTTTAGAATTATGCTAAGAAGTTTTTGTTGTTTCTAATATTAGCAGTTTTGTCATTCTTGCTTAATATCCACTGAAGCCCGGAGACATCATGGAGACTGTAATGAGAACTGTACGCAAACCTCTTAGAACTCTCTATGGAGAGGACATCTCCTGGTGTCTCATGATGCCTTCAAGGATGTCTTCTGCTTAAAAAATAGGAAACAAAGTAAATTAAATACTTGTAATCCTGTAACCAGAAAAAACCTCATAAAAGTTGTTTCTCACTTAACAAATAAATTAGGAATCAGTGTAAAATTTTAGAGCATGCAAAACAGATGGAAATTAATGGGGAGGCAGAGTTCAATGAATTGCAGGTTTGGGTGGCATATATTTGGAAAGAAAATTATGTTTACTTTTTATGGCAGGTTGTTTAAATTTTTGAAGTTTGTATATCTGTGGGTATGTGTGTATAGCTTTTGGAAATTATAGGGGAGGCAGAGTTCAATAAATTGCGGGTTTGGGTGGCATAGATTTCGAAAGAAAATTATATTCACTGTTTATGGCAGGTCATTTAAATTTTTTAAGTTTGTATATTTGTGGGTATGTGTGTATAGATTTTAGAAATTAAAGGGGAGGCAGAGTTCAATAAATTTCAGGTTTGGGTGGGATTCGATTTGGAAAGAAAATTATGTCAGTGTTTATGGCAGGTCGTTTAAATATTTTAAGTTTGTATATTTGTGGGTATGTGTGTATATTATGCATACCATGTACCAACAGTCCTTGAAAATTATCTTCCCCATCTGTATGCCTATCTCCATACATCGTGTGAATTCCTTAAGTGAGTCCATCCTGGTGTTTATTTTCAATTTCTTCTTGTTTGTCTTGCTTGTCAGTTAGCAGACTCTCTTCTACATCTTAATTCCATCTTTGAATTTCTGAATTTTCTGATTAAGTTCATTTTTCACTGCTTATTAAATCATGCATTTTATTTACTGTCCACTCCCCACAAGACTCTTAAGCTATTCTGCAGAGAATAGTCAGGGGAATGTGAATAAGATCAATATCTTGCTCTCCTTTTCGGTACACATGGATATCTAGTTTGTTACTCTAATTTAATAAATGGAAATTTTTAACATATAATCTATTTGAAGATACAAGGCGTGTGCAAAACTACCTTTTTGAATAATCTCCCTGTATCCAGAAAAGAAGATTGTGGTTTCTCCTGTGCATATTGGATATTCGAAAACAATATGGTCTATTGGCTTTGTATTTCACTGTATTGTCATTTTTTTTATTTTAGTTGTCATCTGCATCTGATGACCTCTTTGCATTTAACAGATTTTATGTAGTTGCCTAATGATACAAACAGAAAATTGTGTTGGTTTATCTAATTATTATGTAATGATAATTTTACCTAAATTGTAAATTTCTCGTTTGCTTGCTTCTAGAGAGAAAGATGAAATTTTATCTTTCAGTTTTAATCTACCAGACTACCATGGATAAATGAGGGCATAAATTTGAAAACGTCTACAGGATTGAAATAATTATGAGAGTTCATTTCAGGGAGTCTTGTCAGAGGAGGAACTTAGTGACTTGGAAAAGGAATTTATGGCATTTATCACACGGGAGGTTCCTGTTGAAGGGAGGGACTTCTGTGACATGTCAGCAGATTATTCAAAGCCTATTGAAGACTTTTCAATAATTAATATTTTGCTTCCATCAAGGTAGAAAGCTGTACCCTTCTGTGAAATATCATAAAGGATGCTGCAGCATAGGCAATTGCCTTTAAAAATAGTGATATAAAAAACATCATGTCAATGAGCAGCCTCTAGAAAATAACAAAGTTATAAATTTTTAGTCTTCATTTTTGTTTAAAAATTAAAATTGAAGATAAACTAGAAGATGCCTGTAATGCTTTGTGGGATGTTCAACTCAGTTTCAAGTTCCTGATATTGGAATCATTAATCTTCTACAGTCCATGTAATTATATTCATGCTTCTAGATTGACCTCTGTATGAGAATTTAGGGATCGATGATCTGAAACACATTATTTAATTAGAATAATAGTTCTAGAATGATTGTTGATCCTGACAAGAAGTTGCATGGGGATTTGAACTGTTGATCCCAAAATTTTCATGCACAGGTCTTTCCAGAAGCCTTATTCCAAGGTCCTGATAATCTGATTGTGTTTCTTTCATCATTATCATATTTGCTTCTTGTATGATACCTAAAATATATAGGTATTTAACAGTGGAAAGTAGCTTCAAGTTTTAGAAATATATTAGTATGCTTTATTATGCAGGCAATAATTTATGTAATTGTGGTTTATTTTCTTATGATTTGAGCACTGTGAGAGATATTAGCTTTAGCTTCTCAGATTTCTTTCTATTACTTTTAAAAGATGGATTTAGACTATTGGATATTGTGTATATTTATTTTTCTTTATTTAAAACCATAGATTGAAAACTCGGGTGAGTACTTGCTGACTTGCTAATCTACTAGAAAAATTCTGCCAGTGTAAAAATATATCAGTCCATGATTGTTTGCAGGTGCATTTGTGCAATTTAGGGTGAGTATTGATCAATTTAAGAGAAATTTTCAGCTGCATTTGAAAAATGGCATGTGCCATGAAGGTTTGTATGGTGTTGAAGGCCTTAATGTGGTTTGTTCCTAGACTCTGTGAGGCGCGCTGCCTCCAAACCCTTGCAAAGGGTGCTGTCCCTTGACTTAGCTGGGGATTGCTCCCCCTAGACTCCCACTCTGGTTTTAAAAAAGAAAAAAAAATGAAAATTCTTTTGGGCAGATGTTTTCCCAAGGTTGCCAAGAGACTGGTACTGGTATGGGAGACTGGTACCGGTACCAGTACGACTTTTTTTGAAAATAGGAGATGGGGTTACTTGGAGATGCCATCTTTAAATAAAAAATAAAAGTAAAAAAATTAATAATTTATAGAAAATATCATGACATTGAACTTTCAAAACAAGAGTAGTAGTAAAGTTTAACAATGAACATTAACTTTAAATACACAAATGCCATTGTGTCAAGGAGTCAAAGAGTTCATACTTCATAATCATAGTTCACATTTGACATTACACATTTGATATTTAATATTCAATTACATATTGAAATTCAAAAATATTGATAGTTTGATAGGCTGATACACAAACAAAAAACAAAAATCAGAAATCTATTGTCTACACATTATGATCATTTATATCAAGGTCCTTAGCTATGATGCTCTCCAAATACTCATCAATCTCAAACTCAGGTTCCTCTGCTGTAGTATAACTGGGGATAAATCACTAAGGCCATCTGCTTCAACCACTTCATCCACCATGGCTGCAACTTCTCCATTAGGTGAAATTTGGTCCCATTTTGCTGAAAGACCGTCCTTGTACCTAGGATCTAGGTGAGACAGAAGACGAAGTGAGCTATGAATATACACCAAATTCTTTTCTTTCTTTGACCCTAATCAGTTCCTCTTTAGTGAATGAATAAAGCCATAAGTACTCCAATTTCTCTCACAAGATGAAGAGTTGGCTACTTGTGAGAGTAATCTTACTGCAAATGAGTGCAATTCAGGGGTTTCACCTCCATGGTTCCACCACCATTCTATAGGGTCTTTCTTTGCTTGCATATCATGTAAAGCTTCTATGGAAGAAAAATCACCATGCACACATGAAAACTTATTCCATTGACTCCTCATAATTGAAGCTTCCACACCTCGGTCATAAATCTTTTATATTGCAGCCCAAAATCCCTTCATTACATCTCTATCCTCATATGGAGCCCTATTATTGGTCACTTGTATATTATGCCATTTAGGATTTAATGCATAGGCAGCACAATGAAGGGGTGTGTTAAGTTTGTTCCATCTTCCATATAACTTTTCTTCTATCAAAGGATATAGAGAAAGATCTTTTGCATCTGTTATTTTCTTGATTCTTTCACACATGTAATCTATTTCTTCATAAATTTCTCCCAAACATGGCTTGTTTGAAATTGCAAATTTGATCACCTCACATATGGGCTTAATAAAGTCCAAAACAAATTTAACATCAGCCCAAAAAAGGTCATTGTTATCACCTGGAATATGCACCTTGCTAAATCTTGAATCCAGCGATCCTGTGAAACATGGGATTACCTCTCGAGTTGTGGGACTCGCAAAACTCAAGATCAACTTCCGATTAAAGGGCATTTTCCCCTTGGTAAATCACCTAAAAACTAACTCTAACTAAAGAACCTTGTTGGGAAAAGAGAGGAGAAAGATCTAATAATCTGAAACTAAATCGGAAAATGGAGGTGATACACCAAATATAGTAGATTTCTACTTCATTTATGCAACACAACCTATGAATCTCAATCTAAAGTTTCACACAGTAATTTGTAACAATAATTCGGAGGTAAAGTTAGAACAACAACAATCAAGGAGTCATAGGACTCACAATAATACCTGCTTTTCTTTCGTACACAAAGAAAATTGAAACTTATAGAGGCAAAATGCTGATCTTTGAATCACTGAAGGCTGCTACAATGACTGTTTTCTAGAAAAACAACAAAATATTACATCACAAGCATACACTCAACCATTATTTCAGAGTGAAATAAGGTTGAAGATGCAATCAATGAAGAAGATTATAGAAGTAGAGACCTGATTATGATTGAAAAAATCAAAGGACTGAATGTCACTTTGTCACAATAAACTTTTCCAATGCTTTTCAACAAACATAGGCCTCTTATTTATAGATTTTGAGAGCCTAAAATCAAAAAGTCATGTTGACTTTAGATATTTTCCCTATGAGTTGTCATCCTTATCCTGTGAGTTGTCAATCTTATCCTTTGAAGATAAGATATTTTTTAATCCTTATCCTTTGTGGATAAGATATTTTGGAATCTTGAGTTGTCAATCTTATCCTTTGAAGATAAGATATTTTGTAATCCTTATCCTCTGTGGATAATATATTTTGGACTCCTTATCCTTATCCCTTGACTTTGACTTTGACCTCTTTTGACTTTGACTTTGACTTTGACCTTCTTGACTTTGACTTTGACTTTCTTTTGCAGAAAATATTTTCCTTTTATATTTTTTTTTGTTCTGATTTTCCATAAAAATTAGGTAACATTTTGGCGATCTCAAGGGGGTTATTTGCCTACTGAATAACTGGCCAACTGCCTTATATAGTCCATTGGGCATGGAGTCTTCATAAGGATCAACAAAAACTGTTTGCCTTGTCAAAAACAATGTTACCAACCTTCTCCAAAAGAAAGGAGCCTTCTACAAACAACTTGTGCATAAAGCACTTAGAGAAATGAAAAAAAAAAGCAATGTGCGAGATGCACTTAGAGGAATTGAAACTAAACAAACAATTAACTCAAGGTCCCTCAAACATTAGTAACAATGTTTGAGATGGATCCCATTGACTGGGATATGCAAAACTTCACCATTAAGCCTTGAGATTTGAAAAGCATTGGCTTGCTTGCAATTGGTGATGATGTAGGGACCACTCCATAAGGCGTCAAATTTAGAATGTCTACCTGCCTTTGCTCTATCAGCATCCCACTTCAAAACCAAGTCACCTTCCTGAAAAACTCTTCCAACAACTTTCTTATCAAATGTCCTTTTGACCTGTGCTTTATGAACCTCAAGGGTTTTTATAGCTTGATCTCTAATTTCTTCCAACTCCATCAATTTTGCCAACCTTACTGTCATAGCATCACTTTCCAACAATTCCAATTGTCGAGCAATTTCAAGAGAAGATAATTCAAAAGATAATGAAAGTTTTGCCTCTTTGCCATAAACCAGCAAGAAAGGAGAGTTACCTACCACCCTCTTTGGCGTGATCCTATCAGCCCAAAGGGCTGTTTGAAATTTGGTGTGCCATGTCCTTTGATTATCTACAATGGTCCTCTTGATGATCCTGATCAAATTCTTGTTCGTAGACTCAGCCAATCTGTTACCTTGAGGGTAATAATTGGAAGATGTCTTCAAATATACTCCATTTTGAACAGCCCATTCACTGATTTTGATACCTACAAAAGCTTTGGCATTATTTGATATAACAGTGAAAGGAACACCAAACCTTGTAACCAGCCCATCAAGAAATTCTAAAATGGAAGTTTCAGTAGCATCTTTCAATGCAATAGGTTTGGTCCACCTGGTGAAATAGTTTGTAGCTGTTAGCACCCATTTGTGACCTGCACTAGAAGGTGGATTAATTACTCCAATAAAATCTAACCCCCATTGTACAAATGGTTGATCCGTCTAAATAGGATGGAGTGGTAGAGCAACAAGTCTTTGCTTTCCTATAAAAATAGCACACTCTTTACAACTTCTCACCCACTTGTGGGCATCTCTGAATAGATTGGGCCAATAATACCCAACCCTCATGATTTTTACAGCAGTTGTCCTTGGTGAGTAATGACCCCCTGAAAGGCCATTATGGAATTCTTGGAGAACTTTGTTAATCTGATGTTGCTTAATGCACCTCAAAAGTACTCCATTAATGTCCTTTCTAAATAAAGCACCATCAATAAGAACATAAGGAATGGACTGAAGTCTGAAATACCTTAGTTTTGATGAACTTAACTCTTGGGAATATTGGCCCGTTTGAAGAAAATGGACCATATCTTCATACCAACTAGCAAGAGGTGTATCTTCATGTAATGTCCCCTTGTTAAACTAAACCAAAAAGTATAAATGCACAAGCTAGGACATTAGATTTATTTTATCAACACACCATTTTATTAATGCAAAATTATCTTGAAGACCTACTTACAATGTTCATTATCAATTAAGCACATGATACATGATCAGATCACTTCAGATTGCACATGTTAAGAATAAATCAATCAAATGCATTATCATTAAACATGACTCCTCCTGATTAGAATAGAATCTCACCTTGTCTCCTCTTACCTAGCCTCATAGGACGATGGTTTACTGTGTAAGGGGCGTGTGAACGCAACTCAAAGTAGACTCCCTCAAGGTGTTCCACCCATCTTGGGATCATCCATCAATGGGCGATTTACTAGCTCTTCCCCTCCACAAACGCATAGTCTGATGCTAGCAAGTGAGAGTTGGTGCCTGAATTCTATCCTTCATGGGTAGAGTCATTCTCAGACAAATAATGTTCATCACTTTACAAATTATCTTAATGGTAAAGAAGAATTAACAGTCGGATATTCTATGCCTATTAACTGTTATATTTGACATAGGATATATCAGCCAATTTATAAGTTTATACTTATTTTCATATAGATATTCATTCTAAATTTAATATAGTCTATTTATTGATTTTAATATTGTATATTTCCATTCCATATTATCTTATTTTAAAGCCAGAGATAGAAGTGTTTTAGCAGTATTTATTATTATAAATCTGAAACACATTTATATACGATTGAATGTTTGTAACTGTGTTATGTCTAATTTATCCCACTGGAATGGATACCTAGTTTCGGTCTATTATTTGGAAGAGAATATCAATTTCATCATTACTTAAAGAATCACAACCATACAGAAACCAACGATTTCATTATGAAGAGCAAACAAAGTAAATACTACTGACCTCTACCTCTGCGTCGATGCTTACCAGGCAGGTTCCATAATTCCTCGTACCAATCTCTTCTTTTGCACGTTATTTCTCCATGATATATCATTTGGTTTGAGGGTACTTACCTTTTTGCCTTAGTCGTGCCTTCCTGAGCCAATACCTTATGCATTACTCCTAGATGGTATCTTTGATTCTTCACTGCTTCTTTTCTCCCTATGCAAGTATGTTATGTTTAGAATCCTCTGCAGATTATAGTTCAGAATGGCTGAGTATATATGATGGAATATACAGTTTTACTTTTCGTCCTATCTCTCTTCTTCCGACCCAACTCACCTTTCATTGCCTTTTTATGTATTTTGTTGGAAATGATGTGTCTGTTTTGAATAGGGATGTCCAACTAAAGAGACATGACCCTTAGTTAGTTGATTAACATAATTGTTGTTTTAAGCTATAACACATTTAATCGCTACTCCAGCCTTGAATGCTTACGATAGCTTGGGGATTACACGGTGATGAATAAGAGATAGCCTTGAAGAACATCGACCGATCCCATCGATATCTATTAGGCTTGTGCGTCCATCTCTAGCAATGGTTTTGCACATGCTATAGTTTCTGGGGAACCCACGATTCTTCCACTGGTGTATAAGTACCATATCGATCATGGTTGCTACAATCACAAGGCTCGATGGTATTGTTTTTGGGCTTGAACTTCACAGCTTGTATTATGATCATATCACTTGGTTGTGACTTCCCTGCATGTAACGGTAACTCGAAGTTATATCCTCAGCCCCTTAGGCTGCACGGGCATATTCGTATTGGTTTCTGAGTGCGTCACCTTAACATATAGTGATGGTTTAAGAAGGATGGCAACAATGTATGCGCACCCACGTCTTATTCCTTGGATCTCTATTTAGTGGCAAACAAATGGAGGCATCTCTGAGATTGGCGCTCCACATTTGACCTTAGACTTCCACCCAATAGCTCGGTGAACATCAATAGACCCTTCAACTGCCGTAAGTCTTCAGATATGTTTATTTGTCATATACTGCCTAATAAAGGTTTGAGATATTAATTGGTTACTTAGTAGTTTTGTTTCCTTTTAATAATTTCATCGTTGTATGATTATGTTCTTCCATAGTGATCCGATACATGTGTTCTTCCATCCTTAGTTTGCTAATGGTTATATAAAATATAAGAGTCTACCTTTCCAATACTATGTGATGTCACTATTATTATTTACAATTTTGTATTTCATACTCATAATATTAGTCTGTGTTTAATATTATATATATGAAATGATTTGATTGTCCTATATTTAATTATATATATATATTTTTAATATTTGTTATATCCTAATGATTTAATATCTATATTTTAATATTTATAATATATGAGTATAATTATAATATTGTCTTTGACAATTATAATTATATTGAATAAGTTAATTTTCTTAATATGTATTTCGTTATCTCAGTGTCTGGATTTCGAGGACATGACAGCCCACCCCACCCAAGATTGCTTGTCCTCAAGCAATCACTTTAAACCAATTTTGAGATGAGATAGGGGTTGTGGATTTTCAAGGTATACCCAAAGACACACATAAGTCACAAAGTGAATGCATGCAAGTCGCAAGCTATACACATGAATACAAGTAAGATACAAGGTATGCACATGAATACCAGTCACAAAGTTTACACATAAATCATATTGTAAGCCACAAAGTATTCATCTGAAGGCACTTGAATATTCATAAGTCATAGTATGCACTTGGATACACTCGAATCCACAAAGTATACAGTTGGATACACATAAGCCACAAGTATACATTGAATACACTTGGAAGCATTCTAACACATGAGTCACACTTGACTACACTTGAATACATAAGTCACAAGGCATACACTTGAATGCACTTGAAAACACATAGGCCACCAGCTATAGACTTGAATACATAATTCACCAAGTCATCGAGTAAACAAATGCGAAGATATAGTGTATACACTTGAATACAAATACTAATCATAGAGTATACACAAATACAAGTCATAGAGTATACACTTGGATACAAATACTAATCACAGAGTATACACTCGATTACAAATACAAATCATAGAGTATACACTCGAATACATATACAAGTCATGGAGTATACACTCGAATACAAACACAAGCCATGGAGTATACACTTGAATACATGTAAGTCATAAAACATACACTTGAATACAAGTCACAACAAATACAATGTCATATACACTCGAATACATCGTCATGAAGCACACACTTGAACTCAAAGTCACAGAGTATGCAAAGTCAGAGGACATACACTTGAATACAAGTACATTTTGAATTCAAATACAAGTCATAGAGTATGCACTCAAATGTAAATACAAGGTCATATACACTCAAATACAATCACAAATGAACTCAAATACAAATGCAATCATAGAGTACACACTCAAATACAAATACAATCATGGAGAATACCCTCAAATATATATATATATACACTTGAATACAATTGCAGTCATAGAATATACACTCAAAATATGATCATAGAGTATACACTCAAATACAAATATGCTCGAATGAAGTATACCGTCAGACAATTGGGAAGGGGGATTTGGTGCATCCCATACTACACCGTGGATCTGTCCACCATCCCAAGGTCATGAAGCATACACGCGAATACACACAATACACAAAGTATTCACATGAACATATATTACAACAAAGACATATAAGTCACAAGGTAAACCTTTGAAAACACTTGAATACACATACATTATCTCAAAGTACACACTAAAATACATGTAAGGCACACATAGTATACACAGGATGGCAGGAACATGCTCTGATACCACTTGTAATGTTCCCTTGTTAAACTAAACCAAAAAGTATAAATGCACAAGCTAGGACATTAGATTTATTTTATCAACACACCATTTTATTAATGCAAAATTATCTTGAAGACCTACTTACAATGTTCATTATCAATTAAGCACATGATACATGATTAGATCACTTCAGATTGCACATGTTAAGAATAAATCAATCAAATGCATTATCATTAAACATGACTCCTCCTGATTAGAATTGAATCTCGCCTTGTCTCCTCTTACCTAGTCTCATAGGATGACGGTTTACTGTGTAAGGGGCGCGTGAATGCAACTCAAAGTGGACTCCCTCAAGGTGTTCCACCCATCTTGGGATCATCCATCAATGGGCGATTTACTAGCTCTTCCCCTCCACAAACGCATAGTCTGATGCTAGCAAGTGAGAGTTGGTGCCTGAATTCTATCCTTCATGGGTAGAGTCATTCTCAGACAAATAATGTTCATCACTTTACAAATTATCCTAATGGTAAAGAAGAATTAACAGTCGGATATTCTATTGTCATTTTTCATATCAGCATTTGCAGGTGGAGCTCTTGAGAAGGGTTTCAGCAGTGTTTCAGTCTTCTAGGAATGAAAACTTTCAAAGGCTATCGTGAATTGGACGAGAACCCAGTTCACCTTTGAGGAGGGCCTACCTTGGGTCTTCGTTTGGGCTTCATTAGAAGAGTTTCAGGTAGTTATTTTTCAGATTTGAGTTTGCAGCAGTGTTATATCATCATACTTCTTCATATCAGAGGCTTCCATTGATAGATTGAACCTCTCGCAGGCCAATACTATCACATGTTTGCATTCTACTTGCTGGCAGGAGGCAGTTAGGGTTTTGGAGGTTAGATTTGTCAATTTGGAGAGCAGATTTATGGATTTTGGTGATTGATTTTGCTAGTTGTTCCATCCTCAAGGGAAGCCGTACCATCTATGTTGTTGCTAGGGTTTGGACAGAATATTGGAGTGTTGGTGTACGTTTTATCATCCATCAAACACACAGAATAAAATGTCCAAAGACACTCTATCCTCTCTTGAAAAACCACCGCGTATGCTAAGATTGCGAGAAGATCATATGGCGATTCCAAGGTTTCTTTTGTCGGGTCTCGACATGTGGATAAGCTCAATGGCCGTTGTGATTTGCTGGTAATAAACAAGGGGACTTATGTTAAAGAACTTTTCACAAGTGTGGGACTTAGGCGGACTTATCATTAAAGGCTCTCAATTAGGACTTCAATTTGGATCTCAAAAAAAAAAAACAAAAAAGAAGCAAAAAGGATAAGGGTTTAGGTCTATTCTATGCCTAAAAACTCAAGAGACAGTAAGGACTCGGTGAAGTGAATAAACCACACTTTGTTTCGCCTCCTGCTGGACAACATACGCAAAGTGGGTGCAATCTTCAAGGGGTGTGATAATAATTTTCAAACCTCGAATGAGGCTGAAGTTAAGCTTCCACAATTATGAGCTTAGGCTAACTTTACGCATCGAATGCAAATCATCCATTCGAAGAAAGTATGAGCAATACTTCACCATTGAATCAATACGATCAATCTCTCATTCACTTAACCAACTTTCAAAGAAAATTCTATTTAATCTAATTCTAACTTTAATCTATGGCGGAAGAAGATATGCAACCTCGCTTACTATTTGACAATAAAAGTTATTCAAAGCAAATCATGCATAAGAGCTTTTATTATTCGAAATAGTCTCAATGCAACAATCTCATACTCTGTCTCCACACAAATGAAAGTGAGAGAGCCCCTGTTTATATAGAGTTTCAGAAATCAAATGAAGGGCCGAGATTAAAACAATATCAACGGCCAAGATTATTACAACCAAACCCTAATTAGGGTTTCCCAAAATAACATGAGCTATCAATGAGAAATCAATTAGTAAAGTGGCAGTTGCAGCTATTATCTAGGAGAGGCATCCTTATCCTTCTGAGCAACATTGCGTTCGATGAATCTGGACACTACTGCGGTGACCTCCTCCATCGTGACAGGTGGCAGCATGCTAATCCGGAATTCAAGTCCGTCCAACTGTTCAGCACATTTGGCAAAAGTATTTTCCCAATCTTCCTCTTGCTTCTCAAAATCATTTTGGATGGCTGAGAGTCTTGCCACTCTCGCAAAATCCTATCTCAGAAATGGTCCAGTGGCCGAGAAGAAAGTCTCTTGAACTTTACGTTTCAATCTCTCCAGCTGCATGTCATTCTCCTGGACAATCTCGTGGTCGAACACTTCTGCAGCTGTCATGTAAATCCTCTCCTGGATTTCTTTGACCTGCTCTTCGATTCCAAGCCCATCCACTTTTGCCTTCTCCAAAACTTCTTCTCCTATAGTCACTGCCCAAAACCAGTGATGGAAATCATATGCTGCTCCTGCAGCAATCACCTTTCTATTAACCAACTCCTCCCTTGGAGTGCCTTTCAAGATCCTAAGGCTTGGAATAAGCCCCTCCTGCATAACTGGAATACATTCCCATGTCTCTGCCATATCCATAAGTCTAGAAAGAAAAGAAGAAGTCCGCCCATAGGCAAGCGCCAGTTTTTCCATGAACAAGGCTACTTCTGTGCCTTCACTCACCATCCAGTCCTGAGCCTCCCTAGCCATAACCATTCCGTGCTCTACATCCTTGGACACTTCCTGCGATGAATTGAGGAGGAGAGGAGCTGCTGCATTACCCTGATCAAGTGGTTGTGTCAAATGCTGTATGTACTTCCTAAGGCGTTCAACCTCCTTTTTATACTCTTTCTTCTTAGCCACTTCTTTTTCCAATCTCGCTTTGATGGTCGAGACGGAATTATCTAATTCCTCCACTTCTTGGCCTTTTGAGGTTGGGCCAAGATCTACAGTGGTTATGGCATATTCTTGAGGAGTAATCTCGTCTTGTGGCTTGTCCACTGTGGGTACTGCGATGTGTACGGAACGGCTGCCTGTCTCGTCCCTTTGAATAGTAGAGAATTTCTTGGCGGGCTTTTGACTGCAACTTGCTCCAACCTAGCCAAGAAATCTGCAGTATCATCCTCCTCTTGGGCTTCTGCAGGTGGTTGAATCTTCATTCTTTCTATCAGCCAATCTGGAATGGTCGGTTGCTCGATTCCATCTTCTACCTGAACTTCTTCCTCATTCGGAACATCAACAACCTCCCTGAGAGCGGAAATCATTCCCTCCTCAAAGTCATCGTTCCAGACTTCCATCTCATTGTCTGAACCTAATATTTCTGTGCCCGTAGGTGACAAGGGCTCTTCATCATCCTGCTGAATAGGTTCAATATTTTCTTCCTGAGCTGTAGGAGGTACAATTATTTCCACCAAGGACTCATCTATAGTAGCCATCAGCTCGTCAATATTCCGGGATGCTGCTGAACGAGATGGTTCTCCCTTCTGCCTTTTGGAAGCAGGCTCTGCACTTGGCGCTATTTCCTTCCTTTTCTCTCCAATCTCGATCGGACCCTGATGAGATGCATCAACGTTGGAAGAATATGATTCTGATTTGCTCAGTAAATCATACGTGAGTGTTATTCTTCTATGCCTCATTTCTTGGACCTGACGGTCAACCCACCAGTGAGAGTACTTGACTACTGGCCTCATTAGCATTGCTAAGTCTGCATGCTTAGGTTCTGACCATCTCACGGGAGGAAGAGGTCGACTCTCCTCGAAACGTGGCTGGATATAGTTCCCATCATCTTGTAACTGATCAGGTACCCAACAAAACTCAATTGTCCTGATGAAGTCTAGTGACATTTTGGACCACAGTCTCTGCCTGACTTCATATTCATCGGCGGCATCAGCCCAAAAGTCTTCCAGTTCCACCCTGTGCTTGTACCTTCTCCCTTCTACTGCCCGAATATTATGATGTGGGTCAAAGTTGACCCTAGACTTGTAGGCCGTAAATGGATACCACTGAATTTCCAATCTAGCACTCATTTGCCTGTGAGGATGGACAAGATTCCAACATATTCCCAATGAAAAGTGGGAATGTAATAGATGCCTTCTTGGTTGGCCTCTGAATGTTCTGATATTCTTTTAATTGCCTCAGGACTTCGAGCAAAACCATCCTATTTGTCGGATAAATTGGCAACTTATAGGGGTTTCCAGTAAACCCTTGGATCCTGATTCCTGATATATGTGAATTTTGGGAATTGGATGAACCAGGACCCATATTTACTGATTAGACTCTTCGCCTCGTGACTCAACCTTTGATGTAATCCCCCTTGAAGCGTTCTAGTGATATGCATTAAGAATGCATCATGTGCCCTTCTAAAATGAGACTTCTCCTTCAACTGGAGTTGAGGGTAACAATTGTACGGTCTAAGCTTGTTTTCTCCACTGCCAACTTTTCCTCTGCGAGTTAGTCCTGAATACTTATATGATCTGGCCAACAAGTAGACAACATACGAGCTCATATGGAAAGACTTGGTCTCTTCTAGATTGATTAATTGCTTGTGGAGATTGTCACTTATCATCCGTGACCAATTGAACATTTTCATGCCAAAAGTGATCTCATCTATGAAATAGTACATCCAGCTCTCAAAAAATGCACCCTGCAGGTTGCCAACTATTATGTTCAGCGTCAGGATGATATCTCCAAAATCTTCTTTGAAATCTGTCTGGCGAGGTCTTTTGGGCATCTTCTTTATTGATGGCTTAGGTTTGTCCAACCATGCCTTGTTAACAGTTGTAGTGCATAAGTCCGGTTGGCTGTCATATAACCCCTTGGCCTCCTCTTTGGTTTTATAGACTGTCCGTGAATGCTCTGGGATGCCGAAGGTTTCTTGGATTGCCACCTCGCCTAAGTGTGCCAGAATTCTGCCATCTGGTGCAATGATCTGCCTCTTTTGTGCATCATAGTGGATAGCACATTCCACCATCAATTCTGCACAATCTTTTGTAGGCGGGAATCCTGCTGCCTGGAAAATCCTGTTTCTGATCGTCCGCCTAGCTATTGGTGTTGGCAGTCCATTATGTCCATATACTCTTCTTTTGAATTCATTGAAGTCGACATGTCCAAGATCGGTGTCTACAACATTCTTCCATTTTGAATTGATTTTAGTCTCCCGCCGGGCACCTTTGCTAGCAAACTTCATTTTTGCTGGTCTCTTTGATGATTCGCCCACAATGGTCATCAACCTGCAGTCAGAAAATTAACATTAATACAATGACCTTTTAAATTAATTTATTCTCATGCCTTGGGCTCGAAAATTTACTTTCAGCTAGTTAAATAATTAAATTGCTCTGAAAAAGCAAGCTGAAAGTAAATGGATGAAGTTAAAATTTTAGCCAGAACTTTTGCTAAGATGAAAGGACAGAAGAAGAATGGCGAATCAACTTGACTAAACATCAAACCTCAGAAAAAGACTGCTGGCTGCAAATCAGATTTAAAATTTGA
The DNA here is from genome assembly GCA_007258455.2 of Sequoia sempervirens. Classification (NCBI taxonomy): domain Eukaryota; kingdom Viridiplantae; phylum Streptophyta; class Pinopsida; order Cupressales; family Cupressaceae; genus Sequoia; species Sequoia sempervirens. Next base: position 129,748 of record VDFB02320972.1, on the reverse strand, counting down.
TAATTCACAAGAAAAAGTGCGCCCCTTTTGCATAGAAGAATTTCAGCTTCCAATAAATAAATCTTTTCTTTTCCTGCGAAAATTCTTCTTCAGCATAACATTACTTCTCTCTCTGGAAAATTCGATCTTGCATACTGAACAATCAACTGCCTGATAATTTCGAGAGAGACCAAATTTCTTTTCAGCTGTGTGAAAAAATGAGCTACTGAAACTCATTATAATGCTGAAGGATTTAATTTATTTGGCAACTGCCTTTTCTTCTCTTGATCTCGATTTGTTTTCATTTATCCAAACAGGCAAGTTTCCTTTATTTTTCGAAAAGAATCAGTCTCTAGCTTATCCAGGAAAATCTCATTGATCTTCAAAAATTCGATTTTTTGCTTAAATAATTATCTTTGATTTTTCGAATTTTAAAAGAAAACATTAAATTCGACCCTTCCAAGTTTTAAATTCATGGTGAATTTAATTTTTTTCTTCGGATTTCATCTCTAGACGGCACAATTGATTTTCTTCCAAAACATCTCTGGCAAACTTCATTTTGTCCAAGGCATTTTAAATTTCCGAGTAGTTGAAAATAAATTATTAAAATATTAAAATATTTTAATTTATTCCAACCCGTTCGTTTTGGACCCATGGCTATTTCGATTTTCCTTTCATTTTTCTCAACTAAAAGTGTATTTTCCAATTTTATTCTCAATTTCGTCTAGCCAAGTCAAAACTTAAGCCATTCCGTCGACAATTTTTATGCCAGATCTCTATTTTTCTTTGCCATGGTGAGCTTTTAATTGCACTGAGCCTATTTTCTTCTGCCAAAGTCAAATTTTCTCTTGCTCAGTCGAATTTTTCTAGGCAAGATCCTTGTCTGGATGTCCTCATCAAGCGAATTTCCTTGACGCTTGACAAATTCTTATTCCTTCTGATCAAGGATGATCCTCCCTTTCTCCTTGCCTTGTGCATTTTTTCTTTGTGTCTTCCTCTAGACATCCAAGACTTTAGGTGAAATTTAAATTTCTCTTTCACTTTTGTGCTAGGCACACTTCATTTTTGTCTTTGCCATAGCCTAATTTCTTTAGCACTTGTCCTTTCAAACTTAGCACTTAACCTTTTGAAAATGTCATGATGCTTAGTCAAAAATTTCAATTTTTAATTCTTTAGCCTCTATACTTAGGCAAATTTTCAAATTTGTCTTGGCTAGGCACCAAACACTTGGCAAAAATCAATTTTTTTCCCCTTCATAGACCATGGCGGACTTTCCAACCCTTTTGGACAAGCATCTTGGACGTCCCTCTTTTCTAGGGCGGACTTCAAAGAAGTCTAGACATGTGAGGGCGGACTTTGGATGGTCTTGGACATTCCTTCTTTGAACATGGCGGACTTCCAAGGATTTTAGCATTTTCCTTAACATTTTATCCTTTGGAAATGATTCTCCACCTTTTTAGGCTCTCACACTTAGCAAAATTTCGAAATTCTCCTTGGTAGGCATCAATACTTAGCAAAAATTTTGATTTTTCTCTTCCTCATGTGCCTAGGCGGACTTTCCAACCTCTTGGCATGTGCATGGCGGGCTTCCTTAGCTCTTGGCACTTTCTTTCAAGTACATGGCGGACTTTGGAAGGGGCTAGGATATTGAGGGCGGACTTCCTTAGCTCTTGGCACTTTTCCCCTTGAGGCTGGTGGACTTCATAACCTTTTTGGACATGCATGGCGGATTTTGAAAGGTCTTAGGACAAGTGCAAGGCGGACTTTCTATGTTCTTTGCCATTTTTCCTTAGTGCTGGGCGGATTTCACAAGCTTCCAAACATTCATACTTTCCTTCCGTCCCACATTTCAAGGACCTCCTTCATGGCGAATTTCACACTTAAAAAAATTTCTCATGAATTTCATCTTTTTCGAGTTGATTTTCTGTGATTTTGCTCTTCAGATCTGACTGATTTTGAATGATTTTTCCAGAATCTGGTCTGATTTTTCTCATGCTTTTCCAGATTTTTCAATGATTTTTTTAATTTTCTCTTTGATTTTTTGAGTGATTTTTCGATTTTTTTGGACTTCTGAGTGCATTTTTGGAATTCAAGACCTTTCCAAATATAGAAACTTTCTAAAAATAGAAAAAGCAAAACCCTAAAAAATAGGGAACCCTGTTTGGTCCAAAAATGCCAAAAATGAAAAAGCGAAAAAGCAAGATTTCCTAAAAAGTAGGAAGTCTCAGAATTGGCCAAATTCACAGGTGATCTTCGTTTCCTGGGCCTTCTGAGCGCTTCCATGAAGTCTACGCACTAATTCAAGCATGGATTACTGACTTGGCTCGGGTAACTCTCGGCAAACTGACTTGAAACTCTCAATAAGGTGATCTCACGAAACCGTTGCAAGGAGACAAAACCCTAAAAACAAGCAGACAACTGGGGGTCCCCATTGGCGATGGGGCGATGTGTGAAAAGGTCACAACATGGAGGAGCAGATCTGATTTGTAATCTTGTATTTCATTGGAATTTCATTAATAAAATTCAATTGCAAGTTAGCATTGGACTCTGGGTATGACTAGTTGATGAATGGTGTTCCTAAATTTTTAATTTTACAATTTTATGCATTGCTGTTTGAAATCAGAAAAAATAGAAGTTTATTTCAGTTTAATTCCTTTGTATCTCAAGAGCAAATTGCATTCATATTTGGTACAACTCAAAAGTCACACAAAAAATAAGAAAAAACGGAAAAATAAAACAAAAACAAAAACCTACCTATTCGCTGGTCAAAGACTTTTGAAAAGACAAAACTCAGAAAATCAGATCAGATTTGGGTTGGCGATCTTTCAGGGTGGCCCCAAAAAGAATAAATTCTAAAAACAGCTCTTCAAATAATGTCATGCATCCCAAACATAACATATATCATGAGATAACAAGACTCATTTCCAAAGAAAAATACTTTGTTGATGAGGATGTGGATAAAGAATGAAGACTGGTTCTAATATGTATAGGAAAGAGGACTAGCATCCCCATCAATCACCATGAAAGATCCAACACAAGATCTAATAATGTCCATAAAAGAATGTCTTAGGATAAGTGGACCTAGCTAGGTGATCCTCATAGGGCACAAAGAACATCTCCTTGTAATGCTACAAACATTGATGGCCAATAGTTGTCTAGTAGTAGAGGATGTTAGTAATACATGTTTGATTAGATCTCTTAGAATGTGGATGAAGAGCAGCAGACCCTCCATGTGAAAGAATTGATCCACCAAAAATAGGAAGAGAAGAGGAAGGAGGTGTGGTCTCCCCATTGTATGGTATTTTTCATTGTAATTGTAGCATCTAAAGAATGTTAAACACCACAAGGCACTGGAATAGGTTGGAAGAATGAGATAATTAGTGATTCCCTTGCAAAGGATGGCCCATAAAGGTGATTACTTCTTGGAGATAAAGGGCCAAGTACCTTTGATTGGGATTGAAGAAGAAAGTAGTGAGTAATCCTAAATTTCTATATAGGCAATAATATCTTCCTCCAATATCATAGTAGACTTGACATCTAAAAAAACACCATTGCCTCCACTTGGAGAGTGTGAAAGTGATAAAAACTATTGCTTCGGGAATTGTGATGATTAGTCTTTATCTGCAAAAAGTGAGAAAGCCCATAGTTTTCCAAATTGAATCTTGGGGCCATAAGTCTAGTGACATTGAATATATTCAACATAGATAATGATTCCTTCAACAATATGAAGGAAATGCTTGAGATAGAAAGCCCCATTTTAGGAATACATGATTTTTGCTGAGATATCCAAGTGACTTGAATAAATTGCTGATATCTCCTTCTCCTTGCCTTTATCAATCACCCCCTTTTTATGAAAGAAGATAAGGAGGGCATTTTTTGTGTACATAAACTAGCCTCCTAGTAGCAACTTTGTAGTTGATCTTGGGGAGTGAAGTAAGAAACAATCGTCACCAAAGGATAAATGGATAAATATGAGTATCTCTTTCTTCTTGAAGAAATATTACCCATGGATATAAGTATATGGAGATGGATGATGATGGTACATAAAAAATATTGGGTCATCTAAGTGGCGATTTTAGATAGATAGTTGGTTTTTTTTTAAATTCCACTTTTGTAGTACTTTTTACTTTTTATATTTTACATTTTTGAGGTCTTTTGGAGAAGAATGACACAACGCAGCATTTGGATCTTGTTTACTCTTTGGTCCAATTCAGATTGCTTAATTAATAACCTTAGCTTTGTAGTGTATATACAGACTTTGAATTTCAAGTAACATGCTAGGAGTTGACACCAAAAATTAGGGCCACCCAAATTAGATATCTCCCACAAAAATATTAAGTTTTTAACTAAGTTTGTGTCCTCCTTTGACTATCAATTTCACCTTCCAAGGACATAGGTTTCTATCAAGTGTGATGACTCCTTGGTTCTCACCAAGAACCTTAATTTACTATTATTTGTATTGTAAGGCTATATAATAGTTGAATTTGAAGAATGTAAGAAGAGTAGAAGTGTTGATGTGTTTTTCGTGACCGCACCAACATAGAATAAAGTTACCAACGACGACTCTATCCTCTCTTGAACAAAATCTACTACATGCTAAGATTGCTAGAAAGATCATACATTCAACTCCAAGGTTCCTTCATGCAGTGGATAGTCTTAGTTGGCTTGATGTGATTTGCTGGTATTTCAAGGGGACTTACAAAATTGTTCAACAACGGAGAAAGGAATTTGAGTGCTCGAAAGATTTGTCTATAGAGCTCTTGTTTCTTAAACAAAGCAGAAAGTACTGAATTGAAATGGTTGAAAGGATAAGAAGGTTCTAATCTACTCTAAGGCGTGGAACATGGCGATAGATTTTTGCAGACTTCAACCAGGCTCTGATTTGCCTTGCTTCGGATGGCTTCCATAAAATTGGTGTAATCTTCAAGGGGAGTAATAGGAAAATGTTCAGATTACAATTCAAAAATGAAGACGCCGTCACAACAACGCATACCAACATGAAGATCATAATCGAAGTTAAGTCCTCGATATTCCAGTTGACCACGCAAAGCAAACCCACCATTAGCAAGCCCGCTAGTGGTATGGATAGACGGAGTTTGCTCGAATCAAACACCACATTCCACTACTAGCATCTACTTGCATGAAATGAAATGTCACAACCCTTACATTGAGATTATATGTTTGTTGATGTCTTTCAAATGCAATGTTAGTTGCAAATAACTACTTTCATGTGATTATGACATTGGGAATGAAAAGTTGTTATTTTATTGTAACTGTAATGTTAATGAACTTTTTATTTATTTATTGTCGTTGAATTTGTTGTTCATGAGAAGTGGAATGAGATCATGAGATCAAACTTCAATGCATATTATTAAGCCATGGAGAACGATCTAATCCATAATCCTTGCCAGTGGATGGAGGATTGCTAACGCCGCGAGGAAAAGGGAAATATCATCAGGGAGAGGACGTGGTTAATAATGGATCTATTTTATCATCAAACCTAGAGTCGGAGCAAGACAGTTGAGCCTACGTCATTGCCTTGGCCATGAGTAAATTATACAATTATTGATTAAGCAGGTTAATTTAAATGATCACCTTTATAGAGATTATAAATAACTAATAAATAATAAATTAAAAATAAAATAAAATAATAATAGAAATAATTTAAATATTTATTTTATCCTCTTGAAGATTTACGAATCAAATTCTTGATATATTTATATACTGGCAAGAGGGATCAAATATTGAATTAAAATATGGGATATAAATTATTTACCACCGATTTTTAATGGGGAAAAACCATTGTAAGATGAGAATGGAAAAATTAAATGAATTGTGAAGTGAGCCGTCGGTGGTGGGGAGATGGAAGTCTAAGCGCCATCATTCCATTGTGGGAAACGGCCAAGAAGGAAGTTATGATAATGCAAGGCTTTCTGAGTTTTCGGGGGGGAAGGGGATCATCTTTTGCTTCTTCACAAAAATGAACGGGAAAGTCTTCTTGGGGATTCCATTGAAAATCTCAGTACCTTCTTTCCGCCATTGTTAGGGTTCGCTATTCTTTGGTCACTATTGCCTTCTTCTTGAATATAGCGTTATTCTATCTCCTGAATCGAAAGCTCCTTTGAACGACTTCTCTCTTAAAAACTATCTTCTGTTGCTCGAGGGTTCTTTTGGAAACGGATTGAGGAGCTAATCGCATGTTATCTGAAGCTGGTAGTCGAGCACGGGATTCTTCCAACTCTCTTTCAGTATCAGACGCGACCAGGCAAGTCTGGAATATCTTCTGTTTATGCTCAATAATTTAAATCGAGGTTAAAACATATAATCCATCTCATAAGAAAGCCAGTACGTCTTTTCTGAGTATGTGATTGGGAAATCTTTGAATGCATAACACAATGTGCCATATAAGTTAAATCCTCCTTTATTGTAAACTTGTAGAGACGCAACTTGTAGTCAATGCCAATCTGAGGAGTTGTTTCAACCACCATTATAAGTTCACTATTAACTCTTGGACTAATCGAACCCTGTTTCCTCTGTCGATCAACTTGTATTGAGCCTTGAGCAACTGTTTCCAAACCAAGTCTCAAGTAATACGTGTGGGATGGGTTTCAGTTCCTCTTTGCTGAATAACTCTTAATAACTTCTAAATCTGTGGATTGGAATTATTCTTTAATTAAGATGCTGAACTGGCATTCATCTTGTGATTCCATTCTGTGTTGGGGTTCAGTTGAACCCACTTAAAAACACCAAGATAATCTATTTCTGTTGGACAACCGAATTTTCTTTCCTGTAACTTGAAGCTGTATAAATATACCTTCTTGCTCACCCGAGTCTTTGGGTTTGAAGATTTGGTATTCAAAATACTCGTCTTGGTCAAGCCATTCCTGAAGGTTGGATAGAAGTTTTCTTTTATTATGGCTCTATTGATTCTTTTACCTTGCCTAGTCAAAGTCTGCTGGAACATTGATCCCAATCTCTATTTTTGGATACAAGCCTTCTCTCACACCAATCCAAGATCATCTAATCTGTGAAGTCCTTCAAGGGTGGTAGGTTCTGCTATTTTGTTATGCTTTGGAAACTGAATCTTCTTCGAGGTGAAAAGATTATGTTTTAACTCATCTCTTAATACTTATGTCTTGAGCTTAAACTCAAATTAAAGAAAAGCTTCCACCAAGTCTTTGTGGTATGGACTAGGAAGATAAAATGTTGAGATCCGAAAGAACCATCCAATCAAATTTGTCTTTCTGAATGTTGAGCTCATTGGAAGCAACATTTGTAAAAGAAGAGATTTAATGAGAAACTAAGATGTGGTAATGTTAACCTGTTGAAACCAAAGTCTCATCTCTTTTCGTAAAATGTTAAGAAGATTGAATAGTCTTTATTGATGTGATTTGACATTAAGTCAGGATTCTCTTATAGGCCAATATTAACTTCAATACCTTGGTTCAAGAGGGAAGATTTGAATTCATGACACTGTAATATATTATATTGAATTCTTATTGTCGAAAAGACTCCTTAATCTCTTATCATAAATTTGAGAATAGTAGATTATAGATATTCAGATGGAATAAGTTATGAATTGAGTTCTACTTTTTCTAGAAAGGATAACAGCACCATCCTTAAACAAGATGTGAATTCGAACCTAGTTTGGTAATGTTAGACCTTAAGGTTAAGACTTAGCGATAACGAAACCAGATACGATAAGATTAAAACTTGATTGGAGACTTGTCACGTCGAGCAAAGGTGAGAGTGCTGACGACACATTATGCTAAAGTTGTCGGCACAGTAGTGCCAGAGACATCGGCACAGGAGTGCCAGAAAATATTAAAATCCTTGGCCAAGGTACGATGCTAGAATCTGCATCTGTCAGCTATCAAGTTCCAGATATATCACTGATCAGAGTGGCCTTTCTAGTTGGGAGGAACCCTTAGTAAGGTTGATCAGGAGGTATAGGTCCTTGACACCAGGCTCAGAGGCATGATGATAAATTGATCCATGTTGATTACCCTCGTGAAGGGCGGGTTCTTCAGTTGAAGAAACTCGGGAGACCAGTAGGTCTTGGTTGGGCGGTAAAGCCCCTGATGATAATTCTCTTTCCCTCGATAAAGATTTCCAAGTATGATAGTATGGAGATGATGTCAAAAGGAATTCTTCCTCTCTCGTAAATCCAGGTACATGCAATGGTAATTGAACTTCTTTTTCATCTATGCCATGAATGCTATTCTTTATGTTAATGAACATAGTAAAATTCTCAGATACTTAGGGAGATAGTTACTTGAATTTATTCAGCTGTTGCATTGTTTCATAGCTGTAGTAATTATTCGTTATCTTCTGGGAGCAAATTATTATTCTTCTGCAATTTCCTGTTAGATGTTTATAATTTTCAGCTGAAAATGAAATTAAAAGTTAGTTGATGAAGTATATAATGTAATGACATCTGAATTGAATTCTCTTTTCCGTATTGCTGCAAATGAAACCCTAGTTGGGCAGTTATTTAGTTATTGATCTGCCATGATCAGTCGGCGGAAAACTGTTGAACGATTCATGTGAACTGAAACTGAAACTGAAAATTAAAAAGATATTTGCAAGTTTGAGTTAGTTGGATCAATTGGAAACCCTTGTTTTGAAAACAGTTTAGCTGCAGTTCAGCTGAAAGTTAGTTATCAATTCAAAATTTTAAACTGTAGTCTGGGAAGGCTGTTACATGAAATTTATTCTACTTTAAGATTCTACTTGAATTAGAAGGACGAAAAAATCTTCCTATCTGCTCACAACAAAGATGAAATCATCATCAATGAAAACTCTTTTTATTATGAGAGTGTTCACAACTTCTTACAAAACATTCAAGGAGAGTTTTCCTTCCTCTTCAATCTAGGCTATACTATCAAACTATGCTCTATGCTATGCTATCACCTAGCTGTCTCTATTCTCCAATCTAATCCAATCTAATGAATTACAAATGAGGGGGGATGCCCCTTTTATAGATGGCCAAATCCAGTGGACGGCTCAAATTCAATTACAATGAAGGGATTAGATTGAGCCACATAAACCCTAACCCTAAAAACCACCACCAAGAAGAGTGGAGTAATAAATGAGCAATTAATGTCCATCATCTTTCTAGAAGATTCTCGTCTACAGATGCGTTCCCACTGTTCTTCTCCTTGATTGCAAACTGGATGAGTCTAGTCAATACTGCTTCAACTTCTTGAAAGGGTATGGCAGGTATGTTCTCAATCTAACTCCAAGACGGTCACTTCTTTCTCCTGTTTGATAGTGATTTTCCCTTTTCCTGTCACTTGCCTCTCTGAGTTGGGTGCACACTAGGTCTTTGCGGAGAGACTCCAATACTTAGTCGTTTCTTTCATCATTTCCCTTCATGGTTTGGGTGCAAATTAGACATCACATAATTTTATCCTCTTCTGAGGTTGTGATGTCCTAGACTATTTGCTTCATTGTCCCAAGCCTTCGCGCTTTCCCGGTGTTCATCTTGCAAAACCAACAAAAAGAAGAGCATCAAAACACTTATAGAATAAATCTACTTCACTTACCTAATTTCCATGTTTTGACTTCGAAGGTATGATTGATCTCTAGATAGGGTTCATCATTTTCTCCTAGCAAATTTTGCTTTCTCATGACTTTTCATCACGGGCATATTTAACATCTCATCTGTGAGCTAGGACGTGTATCATCTTGATGTTTTCATCTTCTTGCCTTAGCCATTTTATTCACCTATCTTGTCCATCTTCTTTTAGGAGCTCGACACTTCATCTTAAGGGCACATAAGAAGGCTCTTTCTGCCTTAGAAAATTTTCATGTCTTCATCCATTCCCCCTTTGGCACATTTGAGACCCCTCTAGCTTTTGTTTCCTCCCTTAGAAAATTACACACCTTGATGTCTTTGCCTTAGAAAATTTTTACAACCAACATGATATCCCCTTGGGTGCATTTTGAAGGGTGTTGTCTCATTTTCCATGCCTTATACAATTTTTCTTGACTCCCTTCTTTTCTTGGGTGCATTTCATGGGTAGTGCTTCCATTTTAATTGCCTTAGCCAATTTCCTAAAACTCTTCTCCAGCTTGAGGGTGCATTTGATAGGCTGAGGGGGAAATTCCATGCCTTAGAAACATTTTCTCACTCCATCTTCACTTTGGGCGCATTTGAGGGGTCTGTTGACGTGGTTTTTGAGACCGCACCAACACAGAATAAAGTTTCCCAACGGATACCCTATCCTCTCTTGAACAAAGTATTCAGCATGCTAAGATTGCGAGTAAGATCATGCTTTCAACTCCAAGGTTCCGAATACTTAGAATACCCTCAGTTGGTTTGATGTGAGTTGCTGTGTTCTCACGAGGGGACTTACATAATTGTTCGACAGTTGACAACAGACAGTGGACTAAGGGCTTTCATATGATGTGGATGATTAGGCAAGTGAGCACAAGTTTCTTAATCCTAACCGGAAATGAACTGAAATTAAATGGGTGTAGGGCCTAAGAAGTTTATGTTCTACTCTAGAGCGTGGGACATGGCGATCAATTTTCACAAACTTCAACCAAGCTCCGTTTTGCCTCACTTCGGACAGCTTCCGCAGAACTGGTGCAATCTTCAGAGGAGTGACTCAAGATGTTCAGATCACGATTTAGCATGAAGACACCATCACGACGACGCATGCCAACATATAAACCATAATCCAAGTTAAGTTTCACAAAGTTCCAGTTGACCACGCAAGGCGAACCCACCGTCAGCGAGCCTGCTAGTGGTATGGACAAGCGAAGTCTTGCTCAAATCGAACACCACATTCCACAATTACTAAGTATTTGCATGAAATGGAATCTACTTTACTTTAAGCTACTTCAAGATGCTACGTGAATTGGAAGGACGAAGAAGCCTCAACAACTACTCATAACAAAGAAGAAATCCTCATCAATGAAAATTCTTTTATTATGAAAGCATACATAACTTCTTACAAAGTATCCAAAGGGAAGACTTTCCTTCCTTTTCAATCTAAACTGCTTTACTTTCTACTCTATCAATTTCTCTCTACTCCTTCTCTAAGCTCTGCTTCTACTTCTAAATCTAATTTCTAATGAGATACAAATGAGGGGGACTCCCCCTTTATATAGCTGGCCAAGTCCAACGGACGGCTCAGATTACAATCGGCTGGATGGCCCAGATTGTGCCACCTCAGCCCTAAACAAGATTTGCCCTAAAAACCGCCACAATGGAGAGTGGGGCAATAAATGAGCCATTAATGGTCACCACCCTTCTAGAAGATTCCATCTTTAAAACGCGTTCACACTGCCCTTGATCTTCTTCTTGACGTTGTTCTTCAACTTCGCTTGAGCTTCCATTCTTTTCTCCATCTTGAGTTTCGAAAACATTTGCCTTTGTCACTAAGTGTCAACACTTAGCCATTTTCTTGCAACTTTTCTTCCTTCGTGATTTATCATCTTGAACTACTTGCTTCAAATCATTACCGCCTAGTCTCGACGTTCCTCCTGCAAAACAAGCAAGGAGAAGAATATTAGAACGCTTTATAATATAAATTTAACTTACCAGGATTTTTGCGCTTTAACTTCCAAGAGTTCATCGTTTTCCTCTAGCACAACTTTGCTTTCCTCATGATTTTCCAACATCTTGACTTCAACTGTATTCCCCAGCAACTTTGATCTCATTCATCTCTGGCTCAGGAAAATTATCTTCACGAAGAGCTTGAGCAAATTCACCTAGGCAGTTCCTTTCAAATTCATAGTTTGGGGTATTTTACCTTGAAAACACATTTTCCTCACTTTGCCTTAGAAAATTTTCAAATTTTCCCTTAGGAAAACTCATCAATCCAGTGCCTATCAAAAATCTTCATCCTAAAGGCCACAGCGAAGTATGGAAGACTTTAAAATCAACTCCTCATCGATAATCTTCAATACCCAGAAGAAAATTTCCTTCAGAATGCGTCGAACTCATGGGTGCACAACGAACGGGTTCATTTAATTTTCTTGAATTTTGCACCTTGGAAAAATAATCTTTTTATTTTTTTTATTTTTTTAAAACAAATTTGATCCCGTTCTTCATATCTGTGAAAATCCCGTTGCTCTGACTTGAGAAATATTTTTGTTGACCCTGTGCAGCAGGCATCACCTGACTTCATCACTGGCAAATTGCTCGTGCTCTAGGAAAATTCCATCACCCCTAAGTCAAGGCGTATTTTCTAAGGAAGACAATATTTTGCCTTAGAAAATTTTAAATCACTTTGAAAATTTTGCCTTAGAAAATTTTATTCGTTCGCCAGTGGTGGAAACTTAATCAACTTCACTTAAAAAAAAATTATTCATGAAGGCGCCTAGCACATTTTATTTCTCACTCACCATTTTGCATTTTACTTCACACTTGAAAGGCAATTTTATTTAAAATTCCAATGCCTTGGAAAAATTCCCATCACTCATCTTATACTTTATTTCCTACCCAAGGCGCATAACATACTTGAAGAAAAACTTAAAACCACGCCTTAGCACTTTATTTCCACCACCTCACAAGCCTTTGAAAAAAAATTCTCTAACACCTACCACCTTGGGCGCATATAGCATTTGAAGAGGAATATGCCTTCATTCACCCTTCCTTCACCACGCCTTGAAGTATTTTTAACATCTTTTACCCCATTTACCACCTTCCATTCACTTTTACCACCTCAACTTAGGCGCATTTAGACATGCAAGGGGGATGACTCTTCAACTTTCATTTTTTTGTCTTTACTTGACCTCATTTAGGCGCATTTAGGGGGGTGAGGAGGACGAATTCTTTTGACCTTTTGACTTTCTTCTAACTTGGGCGCATTTTAGCCTTGATGAAGGAGGAAACTCATTGACTTGTTGACTTGCTTTCATCTTTGGGCACATTTTTGATGTAGAAGAGGATAAAGCATGTTACCACGTCCTTCTGTGACCTTTCACCTCCCTTGTTTTCGTCTTCACATGCATGTTTTTGGGCGCATTTCACTTATGAAGGAGGATGAATTTGTTTGACTTTCCTTTGACCTATTTGCTTTTGGGCGCATTTCTATCCAGCTGCAGGATGGGCGCATTTGGAGGGTGGTGGAGGATAACGTCAACACTTAGAAAAATTTTCAACTTCTATCAACTTTCCTTGGGCGCATTTTGCCATGCCTTCAGGATGAAAAGTGTTGACTTTCATTGACCATTTGCACTTTGGGCACATTTTACCCCTTGAGCAGGATGAAACTTCACACTTAGAAATTTTTCATGCTTTCTCCAGTTTCCCTTGGGCGCATTTGCCATGGCTGCAGGATGAAGCTTGTACTTAGAATATTTCGAACATGCTACTTCCTTGAGCTGGGCGCATTTAGCTATGTGTGCAGGATGAAATGCTTGCCTTAGAATTTTTTTTATGCTTCCACTCCACCAACTTGGGCGCATTTTGAGGTGGCAAGAGGATGAACTCAGACTTAGAAAATTTTTGCCTACCACTACCTTGAGCTGGGCGCATTTTGGCATGAGAGCAGGATGAACTTTTCATGCCTTAGCCATTTTTTCTTCATTTTTGCCAGTTCTTCCATGCCTTACTATTTATAGTAAGTCCTTCAATTCTTGCATCTCTGAAGCTCAGAATGATTTGAAATTTTGAACGCTAGATCTTCATGACTTCATCAACCTGTCGATATTGCTATTCTGAGCTAACTTGCTAAAAATAGCATATTTCTGAAGGAGATTTGCTATAAATAGTAACTGCTTGCTTCTGGTACCTCCATAGCTCCGATTGACTTGAAATTTGAATGAGGCGCTCCTCACCACGTGACCTGCCTGCTGGCATCGGTGCATGCACTTGATTTACTATTTTTAGCCTGTTCCTGAAATGACTTACTATAAATAGTAAGTGCTCCGTTTGTCTTCAAATTTCACCAGTAGAAAGCCTGAAGGATGCTGATCGCGGTGGTTTACATCGGTTTTCGAAAATTCTGACTTTTTGCACCTCTTTTCAGGTCCCGAAGCTGGAAACCCTAATTTGCTCTGCATGCGTATCAAATGATCTCTGTTTGTCTTCATTTCTGTTGCATTGCGATCAGCTCGTGATTCTGAACTGCTGGGAAGCGGCTGCCGGGACGCACCTGCTAAAAATAGTAAGTTCCTTACTGAGTGGTTATCTTTGTTTGCATGTCATACCACTGCGTAGGTCTCGAAAAACCCACCAGGAATCATCCGACATGCAAAAGAAACTCTGACATGCAAACCCTAAAAATAGCCTCGGAAGGCTGAACTCTGAAAGTCGTCGTCTCGCTTTGCATGTTATATTGTTGCGAAGGTCTCGAAAAACCTAGAAGGAATATGCCGACATGCGGAGAAAAGCTCTGCATCTGAGCCCTGAAATTTGCTCTAGAAGCTGGAATGCTAAAAATAGTAAGTTGTCTGTTTTCGCTCAAATTTTGCGCACAAGCAATCTGATGTGCTCTGAATGCAGTGTGACTGTTAAAACTTCGAAGGTGTTGACGGAATGCCCTGAATTGCACGCTTACTAAAAATAGTAAGTTGTCAGAATCTGATAAAGTTTCAGTGGAAGCCTGCTGGAAACACACTGACACCAATGTTAGCCTCAGATTTCAATTTACTCACTTCATTTGACCTCAAATTGGCAAGGAAGCTCAAAACCCTAATTTTCAAACTTGGCCAAATTTCACTCGTTTAAGCTCAAAGACGGGAGGGTCCCCAAAAAGCAGACCTCAGAAAAGAGACAGAGAGAGAGAAAAAAAACAAAGCCAAAAGACCAGAATGGAGCAAAAATTAGGGGTCCCCATCTTGAATGGGGCGATGTGTGAAAAGGTCACAACAGGGTCATGGGGGAATTTCAACACTTAGAATTTTTTTTGTTGCTTCCATCACCTTCAACAAGTTTGGGCGCATTTAGGCTAGCTAACAGGAACATTTCAACACTTAGAATATTTTCCAACGTCCTCCACAACTAGGTGACATGGGCACATTTGAGGGGTTGAGTAGGAATTTCAGAAGACTTAGAAAATTTGAAGCCACCACCTCTACTCCCAACATGGGCGAATTTCAGTGGGGTAGGAGGAATTTCTTCAGACTTAGAAATTTTTAGGCTCCCTCCTTGATGATGGCGCATTTGGAGGCTAGAGCAGGAATTTTACAAGACTTGGAAAATTTGAAGCCACCACCTTTACTCCCAACATGGGTGCATCTAGGCTAGGTAACAGGAATTTCTATTACGCCTTAGACAATTTCCATGCTCCATCCTAGCTAGGGCGCATTTCACTAGGTTTGTAGGAATTTTCATACTTAGGCTTTTTTTCATCCTTCAGCCAGCTTTACCTTGGGCGCATTTGGAAGGGGGAGGGGGAATTTCTTCCTTAGAAAACTTCTCACCTTGATGTCTCTTCCTTAAATGCAGTTCCTCTAGATGCTCTGGCATATCTTGGAGTTTGCATTTTCCATCTTGTGTTAAAGGCTCATTTGGACCCATCTCCTTATAGATTGTTTCTGGTGGTGACTTACTATTTATAGTAACTGCTTGATTTCAGGACCTCTGGAACTTTGTTTGACATGGAATTTGTTCCATGGGGTCCTCGTGGGTTGACTGACTAGTCCACACTAGTGCCTCGCGTTGACCTACTATTTATAGCCTGTTTGAGAAGTCACTTACTATAAATAGTAAGTGCTCAGACTGCTTCAAAAAATTTCTAGTGGACTCCTTGAAAGATACTGATCGCAATGGGATACATCAATTTTCAGAGATTTTGGCGTTTGACCCCTCATTTTGGGCCCCGAAGCTCGAAACCCTAACCTAACTTGCATGTCGATCAAATGATCTTCGTTTGACCCTGTTTCTGTTGTATGTCACTTTGTTTGTGATGTTGAAGTGTTGGGTAGCTATCGGAGTGATCTTGCTAAAAATAGTGTGTGTCTAAAAAAGTGACCAATTAGCTGTCGGATGAATTTGTATGTCACATAGCCCGAGAGATCTCACAAAACCCAGAAGAACCCAGCAAACTAGACTGCATGCGTGCACTGGCTAAAAATAGTAAGTTCCTGAAAAGTGATCAACTCTGCTTGCATGTTACATCGTTGCATAGCTCTTGAAAAGCCCATAAAGAATAATCTGACATGCATCAAAAAAAATTTGCATGCAAACCCTAAAAACAGCCTCCAAAGACAGCACTGCTAAAAGGTCTAAGTCTCGGCTTGCATGTTACATCATTGCGAAGCTCTTGAAAAACCCACAAAGAATACCCATACATGCGCCGAAGACTCCAACATGCAAACCCTAAAAATAGCCTCCGAAGTCGGAATTGCTGAAAGTCATCACTTCATCTTGCATGTTATATCATCGTGAAGGTCTCAAAAAACCCAAAAATATTCTCCAGACATGCACCAAAAAACTTCGCATGCAAACCCTAAAAATAGCCTCTAAAGCCTGAATCGTTGAAAGTCAGTATCTCGGTTTGCATGTTATACCATCGCGAAGGTTTTGAAAAACCCAGAAAGAATCTCCAGACATGCATTTGAAACTTCACATGCAAAACCTAAAAAATAGCTTCCGAAGCCCGGACTACTAAAAATAGCAAGTGGTTAGATTCCACTCAAAATTCGCGGGCATATTGCTTGAAGTGTTCTGGACACAGCACCAAGCTCATACTTCAATTTGCTTACTTGAATCAACCTCAACTTGGCATGAAGAAAGCAAACACTAATTTTTCAGACTTAGCCAAAATTTCAATGTAGACGGATACATCCTCGGAAAGGAAGACAAAACAAGAGAGAGACAACAGGAAAATCAACCAAAATAAAGCCAAAAGACCCAAACGAAACGAAAATTAGGGGGTCCCCATTTGCAATGGGGCGATGTGTGAAAAGGTCACAACATCTAGCGCCAACCTGAATAAATGTTCCTGAACATTTCAAAAACAAAATCCATTCCATACTCAGAACCTTTGGATAATTCTTTCCAACCCATCAATTGACTAGGGAATACACTTAAAAGGGAAGAGGAATCCTGTTGATGTGATTTTCGTGACTGCACCAACATAGAATAAAGTCGCCAACGGCTACCCTATTCTCTCTTTATCAAAGTATCCAGCATGCTAAGATTGCGAGAGAGTTCGTGCGTTCAACTCCAAGGTTCCTTCAGTGCAATAGAATACCCTTAGTTGGCTTGATGTGTTTTTGCTGGTATTTCAAGGGGACTTACACAATTGTTCGGCAATTGACAACAGACAATAGATTAAGGGCTTCACATGGTTCAAATGATTTGGTAGGTAAGCACAAGTTTCCTAACGCTAACTAGAAATGAACTGAATTTAAATGAGTGTAGGGATAAGAAGGTTCTAATCTACTCTAAGGCGTGGGACATGGCAATCAATTCTCACAGACTTCAATCGAGCCTTGCTTTGCCTCGCTTTGGACAGCTTCCACAAAACCGGTGCAATCTTCAGAGGAGTAGCGAAAGGTGTTCATATTACAATTCAACATGCAAATACCATCAAGACGATGCATACAAACACGTGAATCACAATCGAAGTTGAGTTTGAAAAGTATTCCAGTTGACCACACAGGGCGAACCCACTGTCAGCGAGCCCGCTAGTGGTATGGATAAGCGAAGTCTTGTTCAAATTGAGCACCACATTCCACAATTAATAAGTACTTGCATGAAATGAAATCTACTTTACTTTAAGCTACTTCAAGATTCTGTGTGAATTGGAAGGACGAAGAAGCCTCACTAGCTATTCATAACAAAGAGGAGATCACCATCAATGAAAAACTCTTTTATTATGAAAGTGTTCAAAACAACTTCTTACAAAGTATTCAAGTGGAAGACTTTCCTTCCTTTTCAATCTAAGCTAGACTATCAAACTAAACTACCCACTATTCTATCAATTTCTCTCTATTCCTTCTCTGCTATTCTAACTCGAATGAGGTACAAATGAGGGGGAATGCCCCTTTATATAGCTGGCCAAGTCTAATGGACAGCTTAGATTACAATCAGATGGATGGCCCAAATTGTGCCACCTCAACCCTAACCCTAAAAAGAGGAGTGGAGTAATAAATGAACAATTAATGTCCACCATCCTCTAGAAGATTTCTGTCTGGAAACACGTTCACACTGTTCTTGTTCTGACTGCAAACTGGATGAGTCTGGTCAACACTGCTTTTGTTTCTTGGACAGATATGGCAGACACGTTCTCGATCTGACTCCAAGGTGACAACTTCTTTCTCCTGCTCGATGATGATTTTCCTCCTTGATGTTCTTCAACTTTGAAGTACCTGATGGTGACCACTAATGCTTGGGTTTCCATTTTTTCCTCCATCCAAAGCCTTGAAAACATTTCTTCTTTGCCACTTGAGTTGGGTACATACTAGGTCTCAACACTTAGCCATTTCTTCCAAGTACTCACTTCATCTCCTTAAGTCATCACGCTCTGGCCTCGACGTTCATCCTGCAAAACAAACAAAAGGAAGAGCATCAAAAAACTTCATAATATAAATTTACCTCACTTACTTGATCTCAATGTTCGAGTGATCTCTTCATCTGATAGGGTTCATCATTTTTCTCTAGCACAACTTTTGCCTTTAAATTCCTCATGCCTTAGAATATTTTTAAATTTTCCCTTTAGAAAATTCATTATTTAAGTGCCCATCAAAATCTTCATCTTGAAGGCCTCGACGAAGTGTGGAAGACTTTAAAATCCATTCCTCATCGCAGACGTCCGATACCCAGAAGAAAATTCCCTTTAGAAAGCGTCAAATTCATGTGTCTACAAACGAAGGGGTACATTTAATTTTTGAATTTTAAACCTTAGAAAAATATTTTGCCAACAATTTTATTCTTCATCTTCATCTCTAGGCGTATTTCCTTGCTTGGCCTTGAAAACTTTATCATCTTCGTGAAGCTGGCACCTTCTAACTTCTTCTGGCCAATTTTATTCATGCCTTTGAAAATTTTATCTCCTCCATCAACTTGGGCATATTTTCCTCTAGATGAAGGTGGAATTTTATGCCTTAGAAAAATTTCATCATCAAAGTTCATCTTACTTCTCTGGGCATGCTTCTTTTTTGACACTTAGGAAAATTTCAATTTCATCCTCCTGCCAGCTGGGCGCATTTTGGACTTTCTCCTACCATTTGCATACATGCCTTAATAAATTTCATCATCCTCTCAAGTCTGGGCGTACTTTCTCTAGAGGTGAAATTTTAATACTTAGAATTTTTTTTAACATGTCAACACCTTTGGACGCATTCAAGGGGTCTTGGAGGAATTTTAACTTAGAAACTTCTTCAACGCCTTAGAGCTTCCTCTCTCTTCACTTTGGCGCATATGACCCCTCAAACTTTCATCTTCCCTGCCTTAGACTTCTCTTTCAACTTGGGGCGCATTTATTGCATCCAACTTCAAATTTAAAGCACTTAGAATACTCTTCCAGTCAAGGCGTAAATGAGGGGTCATACTTTAAATTTTGAATGACTTAGAAACCTTTTAATTTACCTCAAATAGCTAAGGCGCATGCATGGGGTCTTACTTCCAATTTAAAACACTTGGAATATTCTATATTCTCCCCTTCAATCAAAGGCGCATTCAAGGGGGTGAGCTTCAAATTTCACACTTAACATATTTTTTTCCAACTCTTCTCAGGCAAAGGCGCATTTTATAGGTCCTCCTTCCAATTTTACAATTTGAAAATTTTCCATGTGCCTCTCTTTACCTAAGGCACATTTAGTGGGCCAAGCTTCAAATTTACAACACTTAGAGTATTTCTAACTTCTCCTCCAAGTCAAGGTGCATTTGACCCTCCAGACTTTGAGTTTACTTGCCTTGGAAAATTTTCAACACTCCATCAAATTAAGGCGCATATGGAGTGTCAAGCTTCAAATTTAAAACACTTTGAATATTTTCATCACCCCCTAGTTGACAAGGCGCATTCAAGGGTACTTGCTTCAAGTTTTCAATACTTAGTTAAAATTTCTAGCTCTCATCTTTGCTTAGGGCGCATATTAGGGGGTGAGCTTCTAGTTTCATGCCTTAGAACTTTTCTTACCTTCCCTCCTTGCTTGGGCGCATATAAGCCCTTCTACTTTCAATTTTCAACACTTAGGATATTTCTTCATGGCATCTCCTCAAGCTTGGGCGCATTTTTCCCTGTGAGCTTTCAATTTGCAATACTTAGAAATTTTCCATCAATCTCTAGCCTCCTAGGCGCATTTCACCATGTCTGCTTAAAATTTTCAACACTTAGAGAATTTTTTTACCCTCCTTCCTAGCCAGGGCGCATTTAGGGTGGCAAGCCTCAAGTTTGCACCACTTAAAAAAATTTCTCATCCATCTCCAAGTGAAGGCACATTTGCTGGGTCTGGGTCCAGCTTTAAGCTTACAACACTTAGAAAAATTTTCAAGGGTTTCTCTTCTTCTTAAGGCGCATTTTGACCTGTAAGCTTCAAGTTTTAATGCCTTAGTCAAATTTTTGATGCCGCCAACTTTCCTTTAACCTAAGGCGCACATAGAGGTGTCTACTTCAAGTTTAAATGCCTTAGACAAATTTTTATCCTCTAGCCATGAGGGCACATTTGAAGGGGGGAGGTGGATTTAGCAATGCCTTAGAAAATTTTCATGGAGCTCATGCTAGAGATGGGCGCATTTGAGGGTCAAGCTGGACTTAAGTCCAGACTCAGACAAATTTCCACTTTCCAACTGATTCTTCCTTGGGCGCATTTTCAAGGTGGAGCAGGATTTTTGTCAGACTTAGAACTTTTCTTAGCTGCTTGTTCATGCCTAACTATATTTAGTAAGTTCTTGGTTTTCATAATTTTGAAGCTCGGACTGATTTGAAATTTTAACCACAGGATCCTCATGACTTAATTGATTTGTTCACACTGCCATCCCGAGTTGACCTGCTATTTATGGCATGTTTCTGCGGGTGATTTACTATTTATAGCAACTGCTTGATTTCATGACCTCCACAACTTTGTTTGTCTTGAAATTTGAATGACGTGATCCTCATTGGTAGACCTGCTCATTCACACTGGCACTCGATGCTGACTTACTATTTATAGCCTATTTTTGGAACGCCTTACTATAAATAGTAAGCGCTTCGATTGCCTTCAAATTTTATCGGTGGATAGCTTGAAAGATACTGATCATAGTGGGATACATCGGATTTCGAAAATTTTGGCATTTTACCCCTCATTTTGGGTCCCGAAGCTAGAAACCCTAATTTGACTTGCATGTCTATCAAATGACCTCCATTTGACCTCATTTTTGTTGCATGTTGATTAGTTTGTGATTCTGAAGTGCTGGGAGGGGGCTGCCAGAGTGGATCTGCTAAAAATAGTAAGTTGCTGAAAAAGTGATCATCTCCGTTTGCATGTCACATCACTGCGTAGCTCTTGAAAAACCCATAAAGAATAACTCGACATGGGTTGAAAAGCCCTACATGCACACCCTAAAAATAGCCTCTGAGGACGGCTCCTGAAAAAGTCATGATCCTGGTTTGCATGTTATACCACTGCGAAGCCCTCGAAAAACCCACAAGGAATATGCTGACATGCGCTGAAAACTTCAACATGCAAACCCTAAAAATAGCCTCTAAAGGCTGAATACTGAAAGTCATTGTCTCATTTTGTATGTTATGTCACTGCGTAGGTCTCAGAAAACCTAGAAAGAATCTCCAGACATGCATTGAAGAACTTTGCATATAAACCCTAAAATCTGCTCCCGAAGGTAAACTTGCTAAAAATAGAAAGTTGTTTGTTTTAGCTCAAAATTTGCAAACGAGCAGCTTGACATGTTCTGGATGCAGTGTGACTGAGAGAACTTCAGTAGTGCTGAGAGAATGCCTCAAATCTGGTACTTACTAAAAATAGCAAGTTGTCAGAATTCACTGAAATCTAGCTGAGAACCTGCTGGAAGCATGCTGACAACAACGTTAGTCTCAGATTTCAACTTACTCTATTTGACCTCAAATTGGCTGGAATGTTCAAAACCCTAATTTTTGGACTTAGCCAAATTTCATGTTCAAGCTCAAAAGTGGGCACATCCTTGGAAAGGTAGACCACAGAAAGAGAGAGACAGAGAGAGGGAGACAAAACCAAAGCCAAAAGACGAGGAACAGAGCAAAAAGAATTAGGGGGTCCCCATTTTAAATGGGGTGATGTGTGAAAAGGTCACAACAATCCTAAATTGGATCAAGGCACCTCATCTTTTGATTACAAGTGTGTGCATATGCGTTTATTCCAACCCAAAAGACCATTGAAGCTCCTAGAATCCGTCGTGACGAGCTACATAATGATCCCGACTTCAAAAGCATCCTGTAATTCTCACGAATATTTCTCCACTGCCAGTCAGGCGTCCATAGCCCCGGTGGAGTTATCCAAATATTCTCAAAACCAATATTCAAAGTATAATATTCTTTTTATTGCTCTTTTTCAGATATTTCTTTTTAGCACATCGTATTCTCCTTTTCTTTTTCCATATTGATATTCCGTCAATTCTTTTATTAGCTAGCAAGTAGTGAAGCCTCCAATGGGTTTGAGAATTACAAGGGTGATTAAGTAGAATTTAAGATTTTTCACCTGCAACGACTTCTCCTAAGAAACCTCAATGACTTAGAGCAATTAATTATGTGTGTAAAATATAGTAATCGTGAGACTTGGTGTCAAGACACAATAGATGATTCCCTTTCGAGTCAAGTACAAATCCTAACCAAATGATAAGACTTGAAAGAACAACCTCCGATTCTAAAGCACTTCTTGAATGATTATCCAAGAAATGGACTAACATTGTGTCAGATCGTGGCGAAAACAACACAACACCCTTCCCACAAATGGGACTCCTTTATTCAAAGCGAACTAAACTACAAAATCGAGACAACTAATCTAAACAAAAACAAAAACTCTAAGCGTACAACAGTCAAAAGACCCAAGTATATACAACTCCTAGCACAATTTCTCAGGATGTGCAGTAATAGAAAAGTGGTAGTCATAGTGCGAAGTTTTGCAAACTTATCTTTAAACTTGAAAAAATATTCTTTCAAAGGACAAATTTGAAACTCAGGCAAAGCTCCGGGAAAGATTAGTAACTAGGGCAGCTCATCCGGACCATGATTGATCCATAAACAAGTTGTCTTTCCTAAATCTCCATAATCAAAATGATATTCTTTGTAGCCAATAGTAGGGAAAGATACAACATGGTGGTCTTCATTCGCTGGCATGAATTCTTGCCCGTTGTCCATTGCTTCATCAGGAGGTCGAAGTTGATGGTGAACCAAACCTCTTGCATCTAAAACGTGGAGATGATCCAAACTAGGTGGAGTGGGGCGGGAAATCGATTCAAGAGGACATTTGGAAATTTGGATCATTTCATGCGCTTTTGAATCCCTAACAACGAAGCCCCAACTTGAATTGTTCTTCATTTTCTATCTCTTTATTGGGCAGTGTTTCATTTGTTTCAATTTCATCAAGCAATTCTTCCATGATCGTGAATAATGGATAAAGTGCTGACGCGAAATGTATTTCATATTCTGCCTCCATCTTGGTAGCCCATTGATCATCAAACACATCATCTTGCCTTAAGTTGCTTATCATTTCTTCCATCTTGTTCATGCATGACTGAAATTTTTCATCAAGGAGCGTTCCTTCTTGAAGTGTACTGGAATCGCTCCCATCTTCACATTCTCCTCATCAGATGAATGAACATTGAAGGTTTCTCACACCATCTCTACTTTGAGCTAAGTCCTTCGTTCCTGGTTCTTGATGGTCTTCATAACTTTCAATTCTGTATATTCATTCACCTTCGTATGCTGACAGTTGCCTTGGGTGGTTCCTCTTGTTTGGATGTATTCCATTCCTTCCTTGATCTTTACTCCAATGGCTTCTTCTGGTGTCACGATGCTTGGAATACCTTCACCTACTTGATCCCTACGCACGATCACATTATCCTATTGTGATTTATTCTCTTTGTTGTTAGATGTCATTGTGGTACATCCTTCATTTGGTGCTAAAAATGTTCGTGTGACATATTCAATCCATCTTTTGTCCTTGAAGCATCCATATGGTAGTTCTGGTAATACGAGGCGACATCTGGCATAGTTGATAGCTTCTTCACATGTTGTGCAAGTGAACTCTGGATGAGGTGCGTAGTGAATCCGACACCAATGAGGGAGCAAAACACCTTTCAAGCGAACATTACCTAGTTCCATCCGATTTTGGATCCTGATTATGGATCTCATGAAAGCCTCATCCATAACTTCTGGAATGCTGTAATCATCGGGTTCTACATCTAATACTCCTGGCTTGAGGACATCCCAAAAGAAAATTTTCCCTTGGAGAACAAGCTCTATCCTTGAGAGGAATGTTAAGCAACTGATTTCTTTGTGTTGGGAGGTCTCATGAATTCGACATCTTCTCGACAAAGCAAACTTAGACAAATTCTCGGGGTGCAGTTGTGCATTCAATTTTTCTTGAATCTGAGCAATAACCACGAGACTGTCCTAAGGGCAAGAAATATGGAATGGACACCCATCCATTGGGAAATCTCTTTTTTTTATTTTTTATTTTTATTTTTTTTTAACTTTTCACTTTTTTTGGATTTTTGACATAAAAAGAGATCTAATATATCTCTGATTTGGCATTTCAAACTTTATACTGGTTCTATCCAGCTGAATTTCCCCACTGACACTCAGCCTCCTCGCTCAGCCCTCCTTCTAGCACCAATTCTATTGATGTGTTTTTTGTGACCGCACCAACACAAAATAAAGTTACCAATGGCAACTCTATTCTCTCTTGAACAAAATCTCCTGCATGCTAAGATTGCTAGAAAGATCATGCATTCAACTCCAAGGTTCCTTCATGCAGTGCATAGTCTCAGTTGGCTCAATGTGATTTGCTGGTATTTCAAGGGGACTTACAAAATTGTTCAATAGCGGAGAAAGGAATTTGAATGCTTGAAAGATTTACCTATAAAGCTCTTGTTTCTTAAACTAACCAGAAAGTACTGAATTCAAATGGTTGCAGGAATAAGAAGGTTCTAATCTACTCTAAGGCGTGGAACATGGCGATCATTTTCATAGACTTCAACCAGGCTCTACTTTGCCTCACTTCAGACAGCTTCCACAGAACCGATGCAATCTTCAAGGGGAGTAACAGGAAAATGTTCAGATTACAATTCAACAATGAAGACACCGTCACAATGACGCATACCAACATGAAGATCATAATTGAAGTTAAGTCCTCGATGTTCCAGTTGACCACGCAAAGCAAACCCACCATTAGCAAGCCCACTAGTGGTATGGATAGACGAAGTTTTCTCGAATCAAACACCACATTCCACTACTAGCATCTACTTGCATGAAATGAAATTTATTCTACTTTAAGTTTCTAGTTGAATTGGAAGGACGAAGAAATCTTGCTAGCTGCTCACAACAAAAGATGAAATCATCATCAATGAAAACTCTTTTTATTATGAGAGTGTTCACAACAACTTCTTACAAAACATTCAAGGAGGAAGGTTTCCTTCCTCTTCAATCTACGCTATACTATCAAACTATGCTCTATGCTATGCTATCACCTAGCTATCTCTCTATTCTCCAGTCTAATCTAATCTACTAAATTACAAATGAGGGGGGATGCCCCTTTTATAGATGGCCAAATCCAGTGGACGGCTCAGATTCAATTACAATGAAGGGCTCAGATTGAGCCACATAAACCCTAACCCTAAAAACCGCCACCAAGAAGAGTGGAGTAATAAATGAGCAATTAATGTCCATCATCCTTCTAGAAGATTCTCGTCTAGAGACGCATTCCCACTGTTCTTCTTCCTGACTGCAAACTAGATGAGTCTGGTCAATACTGCTTCAACTTCTTGAAAGGGTATGGCAGGCACATTCTCGATCTAACTCCAAGATGATCGCTTCTTTCTCCTGTTTGATGGTGATTTTCCCTTTTCCTGTAACTTGCCTCTCTGAGTTGGGTGCACACTAGGTCTTTGCGGAGAGACTCCAACACTTAGCCGTTTCTTTCATCATTTCCCTTCATGGTTTGAGTGCAAATGAGAAATCACATAATTTTATCCTCTTCCGAGGTTGTGATGTTGCCCTGGACTATTTGCTTCATCGTCCCAAACCTTTACGCTTTGGTCCTGGTGTTCATCTTGCAAAACAAGCAAAAAGAAGAGCATCAAAACACTTATAGAATAAATCTTCTTCACTTACCTAATTTCCGTGTTTTGACTTCAAAGGTATGATTGATCTCTAGATAGGGTTCATTGTTTCCTCCTAGCAAATTTTGCTTTCTCATGACTTTTCATCACAGGAATATTTAACATCTCGTCTGTGAGCTGCGACTTATATCATCTTGATGTTTTCATCTTCTTTCCTTAGCCATTTTATTCACCTATCTTGTCCATCTTCTTTTAGGAGCTCGACACTTCATCTTGAGGGCGTGTAAGAAGGCTCTTTCTGCATTAGAAAATTTTCATGTCTTCATCCATTCCCCCTTTGGCACATTTGAGACCCCTCTAGCTTTTGTTTCTCCCTTAGAAAA
The DNA here is from genome assembly GCA_007258455.2 of Sequoia sempervirens. Taxonomy (NCBI): domain Eukaryota; kingdom Viridiplantae; phylum Streptophyta; class Pinopsida; order Cupressales; family Cupressaceae; genus Sequoia; species Sequoia sempervirens. Next base: position 103,225 of record VDFB02320972.1, on the reverse strand, counting down.
TTACACACCTTGATGTCTCTACCTTAGAAAAAATTTACAACCAACATGATATCCCCTTGGGTGCATTTTGAAGGGTGTTGTCTCATTTTCCATGCCTTATACAATTTTTCTTGACTCCCTTCTCATCTTGGGCGCATTTCATGGGTAGTGCTTCCATTTTAATTGCCTTACCCAATTTCCTACACCTCTTCTCTAGCTTGAGGGTGCATTTGATAGGTTGAGGGGGAAATTCCATGCCTTCGAAACATTTTCTCACTTCATCTTCACTTTGGGCGCATTTGAGGGGTCATGGGGGAATTTCAACACTTCAAAATTTTTTTTGTTGCTTCCATCACCTTCAGCAAGTTTGGGCGCATTTAGGCTAGGTAACATGAACATTTCAACACTTAGAATATCTACCAACGTCCTCCACAGCTAGGTGACATGGGCGCATTTGAGGGGCTGAGCAAGAATTTCAAAAGACTTAGGAAATTTGAAGCCACCACCTCTACTCCCAACATGGGCGAATTTTAGTGGGGTAGGAGGAATTTCTTCAAACTTAGAAATTTTTAGGCTCCCTCCTTGATGATGGTGCATTTGGAGGCTGGAGCAGGAATTTCACAAGACTTAGAAAATTTGAAGCCACCACCTCTACTCCCAACATGGGCGCATCTAGGCTAGGTAACAGGAATTTCTACTACGCCTCAGACAATTTCCATGCTCCATCCTAGCCAGGGCGCATTTCACTAGGTCTGCAGGAATTTTCATACTAAAGCTTTTTTTCATCCTTCAACCAGCTTTACCTTGGGCGCATTTGGCAGGGGGAGGGGGAATTTTTTCCTTAGAAAACTTCTCACCTTGATGTCTCTTCCTTGAACACAGTTCCTCTGGATGCTCTGGCATATCTTGGAGTTTGCATTTTCCACCTTGTGTTAAAGGCTCGTTTGGACCCATCTCCTTATAGCTTGTTTCTAGTGGTGACTTACTATTTATAGTAACTGCTTGATTTCAAGACTTCTACAACTTTGTTTGACGTGGAATCTGTTCCATGGGGTCCTCGTGGGTTGACTGACTTGTCCACATTGGTGCCTCGCACTGACCTGCTATTTATAGCCTGTTTGAGAAGTGACTATAAATAGTAAGTGCTAAGATTGCCTTCAAATTTTACTAGTGGACTCCTTGAAAGATACTGATCGCAATGGGGTACATTAGTTTTCAGAGATTTTGGCGTTTGACCCCTCATTTTATGCCCCGAAGCTCGAAACCCTAATCTAACTTGCATGTCGATCAAATGATCTTCGTTTGACCCCGTTTTTGTTGTATGTCGCTCTTTTTTTTATGTTGATGTGCTAGGCAGCCGTCGGAGTGATCGTGCTAAAAGTAGTAAGTGTCTAAAAAAGTGATCGTGCTAAAAATAGTAAGTGTCTGAAAAAGTGACCAATCAGCTGTTGGATGAATTTGCATGTCACATAGCCCAAGAGATTTCACAAAACCCAAAAATTGGACTGCATGCGGGCATTGGCTAAAAATAGTAAGTTCCTAAAAAGTGATCAACTCTGCTTGCATGTTACATCGTTGCGTAGCTCTTGAAAAGCCCATAAAGAATAATCTGATATGCGTCAAAAAAATCCTGCATGCAAACCCTAAAAACAGCCTCTGAAGGCAGCACTGCTAAAAGGTCCAAGTCCCAGCTTGCATGTTACATCACTGCAAAGCTCCTGAAAAACCCACAAAGAATACCCAGATATGCGTTGAAGACTCCAACATGCAAACCCTAAAAATAGCCTCCGAAGTTGGAATTGTTGAAAGTCATCACCTCATCTTGCATGTTATATCATCGCGAAGGTCTCGAAAAACACAAAAATATTCTCCAAACATCCATCAAAAAACTTCGCATGCAAACCCTAAAAATAGCCTCTAAAGCCTGAATTGTTGAAAGTCAGCATCTTGGTTTGCATGTTATACCATCGCGAAGGTTTTGGAAAACCCAGAAAGAATTTCCAAACATGCATTTGAAACTTCACATGCAAAACCTAAAAATAGCTTCCGAAGCCCAGACTACTAAAAATAGCAAGTGGTTAGATTTTGCTCAAAATTCGTAGGCAGATTGCTTGAAGTGTTCTGGACGCAGCGTCAAGCCCATACTTCAATTTTCTTACTTGAATCAACCTCAACTTGGCATGAAGAAAGCAAACCCTAATTTTTCAAACTTAGCCAAAATTTCAATTCAGACGGGCACATCCTCGGAAAGACAGACAGAACAAGAGAGATAATAGGAAAACCAACCAAAATCAAGCCAAAAGACCCAAACGGAGCAAAAATTAGGGGGTCCCCATTTGCAAAGGGGCGATGTGTGAAAAGGTCACAACAAGAAGGAATACATATCTCCTACAAAGTTTGTGCATTTTATATAAGCTCTCAATTGAAATAAGAATCTATTTTGTTTAGCCATTCAGTAATTGTCAATGTTTTTAACATAAAGGGGTAAAAATATTATTAAACCAAGGAAACATTACAAAGCAAGGCCATTAAATGGCCCTATCAAGTTCAACCAAGTGATCCAATTGATGAGACAAATCCGGGGGCAGTTGGCCCCGATCCACCAAATTCCAATCATGCAAATGATCGGAAGCCCATTTAGCCAAGCAATCAGCCACACCATTCCATTCACGGGGAATATGGTTGAAAGTAACATGCTCCAGAGATGCACAGAGAGTGAGAATTTGTTCAACAATCAAAGCCAACTGCCAGCTCACATTATCCATATACTGCCTTTTCAGTAAGCTCACCACAACCTGGGAGTCAGACTCACATATGATCCTTCGCCATCCCAACTGACTGCCCCGCTCCACAGCCACTAAAATAGCCTGAGCCTCCATAAGATTATTCGTATGAAGACCCTTATACACAGAGAAAATAAACTGAACATCTCCAGAGCTATCACGACCCACACCTCCAATGCCAGCATGACCAGGATTACCATGAGAAGAGCCATCCGAGTTGATTTTTAGGACTCCCAAGGGAGGAGGGGTCCATCTTCCCTCCCTATTCACCTTCGGGGTAGGATGCCTGCATCTGTTACGCATGAGTTGACGATGCGGAGGAGGAAGATGAAGACGATTACAACAATCAACATCCCGAGGGTCCACCCGCATAGTCATATCACACTTAGCCGCAATAGTTTCTCCTAAGGAGTGTAAAATTTTCCTCCAAAGGTGAGGAGCCATCAGCCACAAATCCTGAAAGATCCGCCTATTCCTCTCCAACCAAAGATTCCAGATAATAAAGGAAGGCCCAATAGCCCAAGCAGCCTGGAGAAAGGAAGTAGAAACAGGGGCCCTGCCCCATCGTTCCCCAAATTCCACCAAAGAGGAAACATGCCAGCAGGCCGTATTCCACACCCCCCACCAGAAGTGCCAAATCTCCCTAGCATAGGAGCATTGGAAGAAGATATGGGATACACTCTCTTCACAGCCTTGACACAAAACACACATAGAGGGGCCTTGAAAACCACGCTTACATAAATTATCCCAAGTGAGACACCGATTTTGAGCCACTAACCACATAAAGAAGTTGCACTTGGGCCATGACAACTTGTGCCAAACTTGCTTCCACCAAGGGACCTCAATGTCCCCAAACAACTGCCTACCAATTTGTTTATAACCAGCAACCACAGAGTACTTTCCAGACAAGTCTGAACCATCCCAAGCCAAGACATCAGGTCCTCTCAAAGAATTACAAGCACGGGAAGCCAAAAGTTGGGAAAGGTCACGCCTATCCCCCTCCGACCCTCCTGGTGGCCACTCAGAAGGGTGCTTCCAACGAAAACGTAGAACCAAACCATCATGCTGCGCCACCTTATAATGCTCCACAGTATCCCAGCCAGCCGCACTAAAAACCTCAGAAAGAGGCTGGAGATGAGGAAAAGAAGAAAGAATAGGAGGGTGACCATCCCAGGAATCTGACCAAAAAAGAGCCTGTGACCCCGAATGACAGATCCAAAAAAGAGCATCCTTAATCAACTGCGCCCCCACTTTCAAAGTATGCCAGATCATAGAACCACCCCCTTCCAGAGGATAGCGAGGGACCTCAAAGAAGCAACACCCCGAAGATATTTAAGGTTGAGAATACAAGCCCATAACTGGTGCTAATGGGTGCACCAGCGCCAATAAAGCTTAGCAGCAAGAGCTTTCCTATTCAAAATAGCAGAGCGTAAACCAAGACCCCCCTCCTGCTTTGGTCTACACACCGATTCCCACTTAACAAGGCTCCATTTTGAAGACAACAAATTACCGCTCCAAAGAAATTGACGAGAAAGAGCATCAAATTCCTTAAGGAAATACATAGGAGCCGCTTGAACAAAGCACCTGTAGATGGGAAGGGCTTGGATGACAGACTTAAGAAGAGTCAATCTAGCTGCAGAAGACAACCAACGATGAGTCCAGTGATTAACCTTTCGCCTCAGCTTATCAAGCAACTGCTGCCAAGAAAATCTAGGCTGACGGCCAACAGCAAGAGGAATACCCAAGTAGACAAAGGGAAGAGTCCCAATTTGAAACCGCAGAATAGCAGCAATCCTACGCTAGATAGCTTGAGGAGTATTAAAGAAGAAAATAGAAGACTTTTGCTCATTAACTGTTGTTTACAATACATTAAGCTTCTCAACTAGCTTATTGTTTTGTGAATTAGTAGTTTAATTGAGACCAGACGAGTTTACAATGCACTTTGAAGGAAGAAGTTCAGCAACAAGCTCAACTTGGACAATGCACTATGAGACCATTTGCTTGCAACACATCATATGTTAGAGCAAGATAATCGTCTCAATATGTTCACACTTTAGGTTCTTAGCCTTGGTACAATATCCCAAACCTGTAATAGTAGTGTTGAAGAGTCACATCTTCTCATGGATATCTTACGAGTGCATTTGAAAGCATCAATTCCTCCAAGAAAGGAGGCATATGGTTTTCAAAGTTGTGATTGAGAAGAGAAGAGTTAAGCTTAAAAGGTGGACATTTCTATGAAACCCCAAAGTATGTATAAGCTATAGTGAGTTATATATTATGATATGAACCTACCTCAAGCAGAAATTCAATTGTCATTTCTTATCAATTTTATATATTTGGTTTGTTTGTTTGCTTTTCATACCTTGCATTTTTCCCAATGCTTATAAATGCTTCCCTAGGGATATAGGATAATACATGTTTTTTCAGTGCTTATTATCTCTACCATGTGCGTATGCAAGTGAAGGGAGGGTGTTGTGTAGTAGTGGATGTGAGGAAAAATTCAGTTTGGATCCTTATACCTTTTTGTAAAATAGAGAACCTTGAAATTTAAATTGTTGCACATAGAAAATAGTGGATATCATTGACGAGTTAAAGTTTTCAATAAGAACTCAATTCACAATATGATGATAATAAGCTAACCATTGCCTTCTAAATATACCATATTTATGCCATGGATTCCACCCAAGCTGACTTAAGTACCTATATAAGACTATATTAACTAAGGGTTATGCTAGCAACAAGTCAACTACACATTTCCCAATACAATCAATAGGTTAAGGGCATAGCATGAGCCCGCTCTTCAGAGAAGCATTGTCCTTGATGTTGATAAATTCTGGATGCTTCTGCACAAAATCTTCATCTTCCCATGTGGCATCTTGGACAAAAAAATTCTTCCATTTAATGAGGTACTTTGTGATTTTACTAGTCCTTAACTTCTTTGTACGTGTTTGGAAAATTGACTCAGGCTTCAAGATTGGTACTCCATTTGCATCTAACTTAGGTAGCACTACTTGTGTTAAAATTATGCACTGATCAGCTTGCTGTTTCATTCTGTTCTATGCCTTTTCCTTGTTCTCCTTGAGACTAGAGAGCACCTCTTGCTGGTGTTGAATTGAAAAAAAAAAAAAATAACAAATGTATAAGACATAGTAAATGAAAGAAGAAAACAAAAGGAAAGATTCAAAATTCCTCTTCAAATTAGATATAATGGACAGTGGGCTGCTCCAAATTGATACTGGGCTACTCCAGATTAATAGTGGGCTCCTCCAAATGCATTGTAGGCTCTGTTAGATGCATTGTGGGCTGCTAGATACCTGCTCAAATTCAATTCAATCAATGTTTGCTGCTAATATGCTTTTTGGTTGTTGCTTCAATGGATTTTATTTTTGCTTCAATGCTCTTTCTCCTCCTTATTTTTGTTTGCAAATGAAATGAATGGCATATTGAAGTATTGTGGGTGCCTTTGAGTGTTTTAGGTTTTAGTTGTTTTTATGTTTTTTCTTTTTTTGTTTTGTTTTTCCATTATACTCTCTGGCCTAATCTTACTACCAGGACTTGGGAAGTCTTGTGAGTCTCTGGGCCTCTTTCAGATAGGCTTGCCTCAAGATTTGGCTAGTCTGCCAAGTACCTGGTTAGTCCTGTATACCTGATATGGATATCATTCAACAGCTAAACAATGGAGAACTGTCTGTTGGTGTATTAAATATTCACAAGGCCATCACCAAACTATCCCTTGTAGTGTAGACAAGAAATTTGTGCTATGTTTTTCTTTGAAAAAGAGATGAAGTTTAACAGTGAATTTTCTCACTCAAGAGCATGCTTTTGTTTTTTCATACATAGCAAAAGATTCAGACTTTGAATATAGAGAGGGGGCTACTCTTTTAAGAACAAACTCACAGAAATATATGTGGCTTTTTAAGGTGGCTGGCAATTAGTTTTGATCCAGTACCATTTTTCTGTTTGAAGTTGTTTTCTTAATATCTGATGCTTTTTCCTCAGCTTGAGGTTATGTTGAATTGCCTGTCTTGTATCCCTTACAGCTTTCTACTTGTATTGATATATTCTTATATTTAGTCACTTCTATTAGTAGTTTTTCAAAGTTGATGATAGGCTTTCCCTCTATATTTGTAATTTATGTATCACTTCTTTGCTTTTGTCATATATTAATATATTTTTTCTAATCTTGGAAAAAGCAAAGTGAAATTGCATCTAGAAAGCGTATAAATATTAAATTATCACATGAATGTGCTAATAAGGTATCTGTTGATGCGTGAGTTCAGGTATAAACCATCTTTGAAAAATAACATATATGAAAGAAGAGCAGCATCCATATCAAAGCAGCTCTTGGGACCTGATATGCATTGTGACTATGATCAACTACTTGCCAAGTCACCAAATAAGCCTGATGCCATATTTCATTGGTAAGTTTCTTTTCAATATGTTTTACAAAATGGCTTTGCCGCTTTGGTACCCATTACATCGTGTAAGAATATATGTAAGGCATACTCAATATGAAAGCTTCTGTCACTGACATACCTGCATATGACGGTGTTTTGATTGCTCTCAGCCAACTCTTTTATTAGTAAATTAACTTGATTTTTCTGAGGTATTTCATGACATATCGTTTAATCCTATATCCCATTGAATTCCTTGTTTTTTATTTTAGTGTTTTCTTAGAGTCTCTATTCTTATTGTGTCCCATGCCCAACTCTTTTATTATTAAATTAACTGGATTTTGCTGAGGTATTTCAAACAGAAACATAGTATGTGAAAAAGAACATAGTGCTTAAAAATTAGCTGCAAATATGTTTTATATTGGTCAATAGGCAATGAGTATTGTAACCCACTTCGAGGGGGCAACCTCCTTGAGAGCAAAGCTTTATTACAAAATATGATCGAAGATGATCTTCTCTATATTAGAACAATATAAAGGCCTCATAAGAAGTGACTTATGGGGTATAGCCAATGTAGGATAAGCTACCCGCTTAATATGAACTCATTACATTATTACAACTTAATGTGATGCATGTGGGATAAATCAACATAATGTAGTATTAACAAATTAACTAAACTATGATTATTACAATGCCAAAAATACTAAATAGTAAAGGGTTAGGATGTAAGGGTCCCTAACAACTTCAGATTGTGTGAAATTTTTTTAATAAGTAAAATTATGGGAAATGAACAATGTACCACCCAACCAATGACCACAACATAGTTGAGGGTCAAATGAACAATAATTAATTGCTCTGCTGATCAGAGCACACAAACACAATATACAATGTAACAAACAAATTTAAAATGGAACATATGTCATTCTTCGGACAAAAAACTCAATAAATCAAGAATTCAATATAAAATATAAACGCACCCGTCTTAAACCATATTCACAAAACTTAAATTATAAACACACTTTCCACCTGTCTTGAATCATGGACCTTCTAGAAATCTATTTTACAAGCTGCACTTGCTCACTTCCTTGCTTACTTTCCTAGCTTCACTCTTTCTTGTTTTAAAAGCCCCAAATCCCCTATCTTGAATTTCAACTAAATATTCATCATGGTTCTTGTCCATTACAAGAGTGAAGAATAACAAGTGAGAAAGATGAAGCAAGTCAACTTCCAACCATCACAAGATCTTAGAGGTTGAGATGAAATGGTCCAAGATGTATAACTAAATATTATTGAAATGAGTTACATATCAAATTTGATTTCTTCACATGTATCCAAGCATCAACATGCGACATGTAACATACCTCTATAGTTGGAGATTAACTTGACAAAGTTCTCATGACAGGTTAATTGATAAATAACACATGGAATGATTATTATTTACTCTCCTATCTAATAAAATGAATACTAGAAATAATGAAGAAAATTAATAATGCATACCAAATAGAGGAGTAAAAGTACGTCTTTATTTGCACATGAAGTAATTACAAAAGTAGACTAGAGATGGTCAGCCAAGGATCAAACTTGATTCAACTAGATCATTTCTACTTTCTTGACGATACAAAATCTATTTAAAGGACCTGACGATTGCCAAGAAGAACACAATTGTCGATCAATTGATGCTTATAACTACCCAAAGTTGACAAACAATTAATACATAGTCAGATAAACCATATTAACAAAACATAACAATAGGCATTGTACACCACTACATCATGCCCCAAAAAGAAAATTTTTTCTAGATGACAAGGAAAACAAGTAAGCATCAAGTAACATTATGGAAGATTGTCCAATCTAATGATGATATAGTAGACAAAACTTGTAGGCAAAATTTGAAGTGGAGTTTGCAAACTTAGACTTGGAGAGTACTTGGCAAATCAATTGAGTGTGGTGGGGGTTTGGGGGCGATGCCCCTAGCAAGGGCAAGGGTCAATGCCTTGCGCAAGGGTCTAGGGGTAGCACACCTTGCAGGGTCCAAGGGTGGAGCAAGGGTGGAGCCCCTACCACCAAGCCCAAAGTAAGGCCTTCAAAACCATAGACTTTCATGGCATACATCATTTTCATGATTTTTTAAGAGGCAAAAAACAATCCTTATGACACCAAAAAATAAAGATTTTGGATTGTTTAACCAATACTAGCCAATATGTGAATAATGCTTAGGACCAACCAACAAAGGGACCCATCAGATTGCATATTGAAAGTTGAGAATGTTGCACCTTATTGATCAATAAGATCAAATAGTATTGCAACAAGGGTGTATATTGTCTGTACCCAACTACACAAGATATTGGAGATGAACTTTTGTTGTGAATGAAATGTACGAAGAAGGGACTTTATAGTGAGTGTAGGAGAGGCAAGGGATATAGGTCATATGACATAATCTGTAGGTAGTATGACTAAAAGGAGTGGTGTATGGTAGAATGTTTTAGGTATTATGATGGGCTTTGTAAATCGTATAATGGAATTTGTAGGTTGTACGATGGACTTTATTGCTAGTACAATGGATGTACAATCAAGGTAAAACAAGGATGTATGGTTGAGTGATGTGAATTGGATAGGTTGTATGATCAAATTTTCATAATAAACATGGACCGTATGACTAGGGTTAGGCAATGTCATACAACATATGGTGGACAAACATGATGCATGGCAAAAAAAACACTAAATCGCGTACGATAGAAAGTGAATGCAAAGAAAGTCGTACAGTTGAATGGAAGGGTCACCGCCATACAATGGTCGTATGATGCAATGGATGGGTCATATAGAGGTTGTGCATAGGAAAGAGAAATTGGTGTACGTGGCAAAGGGTGTACAAAAAGTTGAGGAAAATGAAAACTAATGTTTTGCATTCTACACTTTGAAGGTGTTTGACTTTTCATCTTTTAATTTGTTCTTCTCATGTGGGGCCCATCTAGTCTTTTGCACTCTGATCGCAAAAAATTTCTCTCTGATATTTTTTCCCTTTGTCATAATTTTGTTGTGAAGTTGGTTTAACTTGACAACAAGTACCCATACACTCCAAATAAAAATTTTACTAGTAGTACTTTGAGATGTATAGTTATCTATGCTCCATGGGGTTTCGGGGACGGGGAGTACCCAGTACGGCGGGACGAGTTTCCGGTACGGGGGTACTTTTGGGTCATTATTTAGGGGACGGCAAGGGACGGCTGACAAAAAAATAGGGAAATTTTTAAAAATATAGAGAAATTTCAAATGTTCATAGCATAACATTGATAAAGCATTCATTCTAGACATTGTATAAGCTTAATACATATCATTAGACTTGAATTGATATTTCACATGAGAATTGACAAACAAATTAACAAAGTTCAAATGCTTTTCATTATAAATGTGCATACATATCATATAAAAGTCTGATAATTATAACCAAAATGCCCAAAGGCTCCAAGTCTCAACTATGAAATGACATGATAAACATAAAACTAAGAAAATATATCGCTGTCCATGGTCCCTAGTCAGTAGAAGGTAGGTCTAAATCAGCATCACCCTCGCCATCAGAGCTCGAGTCTAAGTCAGTGTCAGTGTCCATGTCAATAGAAGGATCTGCCTCAACCAATGGAACACCAACCAATCCCTCATGTGCATCCTCCTCAATCTGCATAGCATCTTCGGGATTAACATCCCAACGTAAGGTTGGAGTCTGACGATACTCACTAGACTGGCAATCCTGTAAGCGCAAAGCACTGTGTACTGCCACCAACTTCTCTGATCGTCTAGAGGTAAGGCAGTTCCTCTTGGCTGATTGGATGAAGCTATATGTGGACCAATTCCTCTCTGCAACAGAGGAACTGGCAACCTGTGAAAGAAGGCAAACGACAAGTAATCTCAACTCTGGTGCATCCTTCCCATGGCATGTCCACCATCCAATAGGGTCGGTTTGAGCCAATGTAGCTCTATCCATCCTCGCCTCTGGTTTGCCGAAGGTTGGACCACGAAGATTGGCAAATGCAAGCCATTGTGTGCGAAGTATGGTAGATTCCTCTGAAGTATACATTTTTGTAAGGGCCCTCATGAAGCCTTCTTTCACCTCTTCATCATGAGATGGAGCCACTCTCCCAGGCCTCGGTGCATACCATTTTGGATTGAGAGCATAGGCTGCCATATGAAGCGGGGTGTATATAATGTCCCACCATCACATCATAATGGGCCTAAGATGCTCCTCATAAAATTCCAAAGAAGGGTCCTTGCTATAAATTGCTTGCTTGACCTATCCAAGCATACTATCAAAGGTCTCATAAATATCTCCAAGGCTAGGAGAGTCAGTATCAGCATATCTAATCACTTGCACAATAGGCTGGATGAAGGAGCATACATATCTGCAAGTGCAAACAAGTTACAAAAATTAAAATCAGCTAGGCTGCTAGCCTATAAATATTAAATAATAAAATGAAAATCAGCAATAATAAAATTTAATAATTCAAATAAATAATAAAATCAGCAATGCCAATTTTCTTACCTCATTGTGGACCACCAGTCATCATCAAGGATTTTTTGTTTCACCCTTTTTCCCTCCGTTGTGCTTGACTCTTGCCATCTACCCCACTCTACATTGACCATCATTAATTGTAGAGCCTCTTGGACCTCAAGCATCCTCTCCAATAAAATGAAGTAGCTGGCATATCTAGTCTCCACGGGCTTGAGGAATTCCTTCCTCGAAAATGTTCTAAACAAAGCAAGTGAAGTCTGATGGTTGCAAATGAACATTTGCACCTCTCTAGCCTCTGCAACCACTGCCTTCACCCAATCTATCTTCCCAATGTCCTTCAAGGTATTGTTCAATGCATGCACGCAACAAGGGGTCCAAAAAATGTGCTTATAAGCACTCTCCACCATCAATCCAGCTAATTTACACACACGGGCTGAATCGGTCACTACCTGGCAATGGCATATCATCAAGTTGATATGAGATTACTAGATTAGTATAGAATATAGATATCAAAATGAAAATTTTAAATAACTATGAAGAAAATCAAAATAAAAAATAAGAACGAAAGAAAATCAAATTAAATCATACCTGCACAACATTAGAGGCTCCAACCTCCTCTATAGCATCTCTCAAAATCTGAAATTGGAAGGTTGCATCCTTCCTTTTGCCTGAACAATCTACAACTCTAAGAAAATAAGAGCCTGCTGTACTAGTGACAATAAGATTGATGAGTGGCCGATGTTTGATATCGGTCCACCCATCCATGATTATGGAGCAGCCATCTGTCAACCATGTTTGTCTCATATCCTCCATCAAAATACTCACCTTGGAGTACTCTTTATCAAGAAGGGTGGTGCGTAACTTAGTTTCTCCAGGTGGAACATATGAGGGACCAGCAACTACAATATCTTTGCACATTTGTTTAAAATATGGTGAACGTGAGACATGAAATGGTATGGCATTAGCATAAAAAAACTTGGCAATAGAGGAATCAGCCCCATCTCTTACTGTAACATTAAACATATCAGCAACATTCATACTCCTTTTCTTTCCTCTAGTAGAATCCTCCCCCACATGAGAGTGAGAAGCTGAAGCAACATCTACTGATGGTGTAGGCATTCCCATACTAGGCTGCAAACTCTCAACTGAAACCCCTTTACTTAATGCCTCCCCCTCCATATGCAATCTAGTTGCCTCAATTTTTTGTTGTTGGGTTATTTTTCTACACCCTTTCACCCCTTGACCACCAATCCACAAAAGATGGCAATAAACTCTCGTATAGCTGCCCCTATATTGTTTGTGGCACAAATGACACTCCCATACTCTACTACCCCCCGAATTTTTTTTCTTCTCTTTATCAACTCTTGTTGAAAATTGTAGTAGAGGTTTTTTAGGGTTAAATGGGCCTTTTGCCCATTTTTTGAGGATTTCAGATGGACATTCAAATGGGTTTGAACTTGTTGACCCTACTCCACTCCTACTCTCTGAACACCCCCCAATGTTTGCAGTTGCACTACCTCTATGTCTATTTCTTGTTCTTTGAGTTTGAGTTCTTTCTTGCATTTGGATTTCAATATCCTCACTTTCACTATCACTGCTGCTACTCATGGTTGTTTTCTAAATTTTTATGAAGTTTTCGATATCAAAGAGCTGCAAGTTCAAAAAAAAAAAGAAGTAAACATTAAATGCCCTTTCTATGTGTTGAAAAACTTAAAAAATCTTGCAAAAATTAAAAACAAATAGCAAATACAAAACAAAGATGAAAAACATACCTCTAATATGTTGGAAATGATGCCCTAAGCTCCTCTTCAAACTGTTGTTCTCTCCTTCACTCAGTTGCTCTCCTTTTGCTATGCTTCACTTCACAAGGCAAGAAGTAAAAATGAGTTGTTTTTCTCATTTTAGGCCACATATAAGGCACAAATTAGGTTAAGTAGCATGGGGCGTCCCTTGTGGGCCCCCCCATACCTTTTTTTTTAATTTAAAAAACTTTATTTTTTTTAAAAAGTTCGTCTGATTTTTTGCTGGGCCGTAGGGTACAGCTAGCCATACCCGGTACTGACGAGGGACGGCTGGCCTGTTTCGGGTATGCCTAGCCGTACCCTATGTCCCCTGCCAATGAGAAAAAGTCCCCGGTAAGTACCAGGTACTTCGAGGCCAAAAGGGGACTACTAGGGGACGTTTCCTAGCCATCCCTGCATTCCCGTTTCGTACCTGGTACAGGAAATGGGAAAAAAAGCTAGGGGACGCGTCCCCGTGGAGCATAGATAGTTATTAATTTTGTGATATTCAGTAAATTCAGGTGCCTCTATGGGAACAAAAGTGTTATCTTTTGCGAACTTTGCACTGCATCCAACAGCTTTTTGTTATAGCTTCAATAAAAATCAATTCAACAAAAATACCTTAAGTCCTCCATTTTCCAGTGAAATAGGTCACCTAGAGAATTTGTTTGATCCTCCAAACATCATTGCAATTCCAAAATCTTGTTGTCATTTAGTTCCATTAGACCCTAATCCTACTTCTCTATCCATTCTTCGAAGTCTGAATTTGACAAATTTTAGGAAGCTGCTTCCTCATTGATTGCTTGGTTTTTTCAAAATGATTATAACCTCAACCCTTGATCTCAATGGAGATTGTATTCTTTTCCAATTGTGACAAACTTTGGCTTCTACCAGCTGAACTCAACCCAACAATGCGTCATACGCTTTCTTAATGAAATGACCACAAATTTCACAAAAAACCATGGGTTCCAATAATTACCTTTTGTCCCATTTAAACTCCAAGTACCTTAAGACCTTGTCGATTTGCACACACTAGCTAAAAAGTTGGGGGTCAAATGGTAAGCTTGGTAAGACTTCTCAAAGTGTCTTCCAAAAGTATGTTCACACTAGACTTGCCATCAACAATTTTATTCATGAGATTCCAAGGATCTCCATATTCACCACTACTGGTTTCTTTGCCATGTTGATTGTCAATAGCATTGGATCAATCACTTGATCACTTGACAACAGAGGTTCAACTATTGGGTCTTCATTCTCTCTAGATTCCATATGGGTTGTAGAATGCACCATCTCATTGTTACCTGATCAATAGCCTTTTGAAGTTTACGAATACTTTGTAATAAATCCACTATTTTAACTAGTACTGTAGTTTGAAGTTCTTGCCTTGTAATATTTGTATTGGATTGTAATTTATTTATTATTGTACGTGCATTTGCATTTGAGTGGTTTCATTCATTAGCCATAGCATTTTCCACTTCCTCCTTTTCTTCATGAAGCCTTTCTTTTTCTTTATGTGGGTTCGGGTACACAACCTTCTTTTCTTGTGTGCAAGTAACGGCTAACACTTCATTATGCCTTAACATCAATCATGTTGACATTGGTCTTTTTCTTTAGACATCCAATGTCTTCATGGTCTCTAGGTCCACACCATTTGCACAATAATTGCAATTTGTCCTACTTGTGTTGGCAATCTCTCACAAAGTGTCCCAATTCATTACATTGTCGGCATTGTATTATTGGACATCCTTTGAGGTGGAGATGCATAATGTGGCTTCCATGGAGTGGACTACTCTCCTTGTGTAAAGAGTACTTGTCTACTCTTGGTCTTCAAGTTGAATAGGTATTCTTTAATTAAGTTGCCTAGGACTTGACAGATCTCACAAAATAGCTTCTTCGAACAATTGATTTCAGCATGTCCTTCACATTTACATTCTATGCACTAGAGTTCTTTGTTTCCTTACTATTCTCTTTTTTTTTCCTTTAGTTATTTCATCATCCAAAGCATGTCTCTTCAAAGTGCTTGTACTATCCCTAATTCACTCTTGCTACTATCATTTGAACTCTCATCATATTCCATTTTTTTGTTTTTCATTTGATGACATTTTGTGTTCACTCTTGATGTCCATGGACCGATTGGACATTGCCCGATTGTATTCTTCAACATATGAAGATGGCGGTACTAACTTCATTTTCTTTTGTAACAAGGGAATAAGGCCTTCAATGTACCATCTTTTCTTAGGGTCATTTGTTGGTTCCTTTTCTAATTTTACCAAGAGTTCTTTAAGCCTTTGGTTGTAAGCCCTTACATTCTCATGCTTGCCTTGCTTTGTATCATAGATCTTTGCTACAATCTCATTGTCATCTCTTAGTAATTTGAATTCTTCCCTGAAAGCTTTATTTAATCTTTCCCAAGTAGTATTGGAGACTAGATCAACTTCTATGTACTAGCCAATAGCTATTCCTCTTAAGGTTGTTGGAAAGGATCATAGCCAATAGGCTCTATCTTCCTAGCCATTCATTGTCCAAATCGTTTCACAGGTCTTGCAATGTCATGCAAGGTCCTCCAATCCATTTCTTGTGAATTTAGGTAAATTTTTCCTTTCAATACTAGGACTTAATAGGGGAATCGCCATCCTATTCTCATGCAACATCAATTCCTAGAACTAACTTATTAGGGGGTTTTGTTTCAAACATTCCAATGCTTCACTCACACTCTCGACCATGTGGGAATCCTCAACTCCTCTTGCCTAAGTGTTTTGTATAGAGTTTCCTTTAGTTTCTTTATATGTCTTTGACCTAGGATTTTTAGGTTCACATCCTTCAACCACCTCTTCTTTGATGGACAATCATTCATTGCCTCCAATGTTTTTTGGGTATAGAGTCTTAGACTCTATTTCCCCTTCATCTTCATTTGTTGGTTTGTCTACTTGGTCAGAAAGTGTGATGAACCACACTCTGATGATCCACTCTGCTATCACTCTGCTACCACTGTAGTGAAATGCTCTGATACCACTGTGATGAACCACACTCCGGTGATCCACTCTGCTACCATTGTAGTGATATGCTCTGATACCACTGTGATGAACGGTCGCTCGGCTGCGATGATTTCCCAGTGCTTGTAGGTTTGATTTGTGTTTGGTGTTTGTTTCTTTTTGTGTTTTTCGTGTTTTGATGTTTGACGCCAATGATACACATGAATTTAACGAGCATATGCATGTAATAGAGGCTCAAAATAAACCAAACTATTTATGAAAATTCGAACAAGACTCAAATGGTAGTCAAGAAGCATTCTTCATGATATAAGAGCTTACATGGAATAGACGACTTGCATCAAGTTGGAACAAAATACATCATATGAATTAATTTAACTTACAGCCAAACATCACTGTGAATAGTGACGTGCTACAGTACCCGCCCCTAGTAAAATGCTCATACAAACTAACTTATGAACTTCTCCCACCAAATAACAGATTAGAAGTCTTCCAATAGCAAGGGCACCCCTTTTGGATGTGAAAGTAGCCACTAAAGAGAGGGATTTTAATTCCTATGAGCTGATTAAACCCTCAAGAAAGTGCGGCTGGCTGTAGATGCTCAAATCAGCTCCAAAAATCTTCAAGAATGCAAGCAACGTCCTCTAGATGGCAAATGGAGACACTGGCAACATAAACCCTTCCAGAAGATGCCTCAAATCACTTGTAATCAGCAAATTAAAGCTCCAAATGAATCAACAAGAAACTGACCAGCAACTTTAGGGTGGTATTTCGCACCATCAAGAAGCCAAAATTCGAACAATAAGCCCCCTCCAGGCTCACCCACTGTAGAAATCAGGAAACCCTAGTTTCCCTCTCTCCCAAACTCCACACTTCCAAGTTTCATTCAGCAAAACATATCCAAGCATGAGAGGGTCGAACTTTCTCTTTGCCTTTTATAATTTGTCATTGAAAACACTATTCATTAAAATGGCACTATTCACTTAAGTTATGTCTTTTTTCACTTTAGCCATGAATAGTAACTGAAAAATATAAAGTGACCCCTTTAAATAATAGACACATGGTCCCTAAGCCAGAAAAGGTGAAATAAAAGGTGGAGATCATAATTTTAAGCACAATTATCACGCCAAATGCACAAATTCACCCCGTCACCATACTCCAAATATCAATATTGCAAATTCACGACCAAGTGCCCGTTCAAGTGACCCTCTATCCAGAACCATTAGCCTACGAGGGTTGATGTTATAGGCTAATCCACCATATCCGATGCTCGTGAAAGAATGGGGACATTATAGAAAGACTGGTCCACACTTCGTCAGGTAAGGGTAGATGTCTTGCTATCTCTTTCCACTCCTTATTCTTACGGTTTCTTGTGGAGGAAATGTTTTTTATTTTCCGGATTGAGATTTCAAATTTGGCTTGCACTTCGACTTTGTCTTACACTTTGACTCTAATTGCATTCTTGGGAAGGACTCTAACTTGGGAATCATACAGTAGTATTTTCCTCAAGTGCATTGTAATCATCTCCTTCATTCTCTTTTCTCTACAATCCTTGCATATCATCTAATCTCATGGTCTTGTCCACCTTGTGGTCTCTTCCCACCTTTATTAGTGTCTAAGGGAATGAATCTCTCAAATCTAACTTTATTTATTTTAAGGCAATGACACCAATGTTTACTCTCTTATTTGATAAATCAATACTTGAAATAATGAACATAATTAACAATGCATGCCAAATGGAGGACTAAAAGTGAATCTTTATTTTCACACGAAGTTATTATAGAAGTAGACCAAAGATAGCCAGCTAAGGATCAAACTTGATCCAACTAGATCATATTGCTTTCCTTGATGATATGGAATCTATTTAAAGGACCTGACAGTTGCCAAGATGAATACGAGTGTTAGCCAACCGATGCTTATAACTACCCAAAGCTGACAAACAATTAATTCATAGTCCAATAAACCAAACTATTGAAACATAACAGTAGGCATTATACACTAACTACAATTATCATTGTCACATGTGTTAATCCTTTCACACTTAAGAAGTCAACATTGTATTGTTGTTGTGATACCACAACATAATCATCATGTTGACCATTGGATATCATACAAGCTAGACTATATTTTGTTTCAAGTAAATTGCTATTATTGCTAGCCCATAAAGTGACCTACATGATGTCTCCTCAAAATACAAAACCACATAAGGATCTTGATGGCACCATTGCATTCCTCTAGAAAAATTACATGGTTTAAAAATTAATGACTTAATTAGGAACTTGTATGAAGAAGTGATGGTCTCTCCTAGTTATCATTGCCTTAGTGCCACACTATTTGCTTCAACATGGTGTCAATCTGGGCAGTACTACATCTAATAAACTCAATTTAGAGTTTGCACAACGAAGTTATGGCCTCATCAAGGCTTTAGGTATTTGACAAGTTTTTACTTTTGCATAACTAGAAGGTAACATCCAATGTGGTCATCCAAAGATGATTTCAAAGATTGACCTCTCAAAATTCAATAAAATGGTATTTAGAATGGTGTTTCCTTCATGAGACCGCACAATGGCCTAAAAAACCAAGTTCAAACTAGGGATGCTCTTGCATTAGCTCGCTTAGAAACTTTGATTGTGAGCATGATGTTCACAATTTTGAATTTGAAGGAAATAAACAATGGTCATCTGTCTTGGCCTTGTCCATGTTTTCATACCCAAGTAGTTTTATTGTTATCATTTAGCTTCCCATCATCAATTTTTCTTGCCAGGTTTTCCATCCAATTTCTAGTGCATTTTGCCACATTGATTTCTTAGGCTTCTTTTGAAAATTTTCATCACCTAACTTCAACTGAGTTTTCCTATAGCTTAACTTTTGATCGTGTTGGAGAGCATATTTTTTTTCAGACCCACGAATTATGTATCTTGAATAGATAGATCCCTCCATCTTTGAAAGGAGGATACACTTCAACTCTTCTTACATATTAGTCACACATCTATCTAGCATTTCTTGCATGTTCTTGTCTTCATCCTTTGGTCTATTAAGGGATTCACTTTTATTGAAACCTTTTTCTATACTCTAGATTCCTTTTGCTTGCAAGTTATTGTTAGAGCTCTTTTGTTGAAACTAATGTCAACTTACAACTTTCTTCTATTTCCTCTTTCATGGGAAATAACTCAAACCTCTTCCCATTCTTGGTAAAATTTTAGTTTTTTTCCTTACATCATGCATTCTATTTTCTGAAATATTGACAATGTCTATCCAACAACACTTGACATTCATCTACAACTACCACATAACACACAACTTCATCTAGGTTATTCTCAATCTGGAAATTTACCTCACAATGCACATTCACCATTGCTTGATGACCCTTCATAGTCAGATAACTTGATACAAATTTTTGTGTGCATTACATTTCAAACAATTTTGGCACCATTTTAAAAGAAATTCAATGCCTAATTATCATTATGTTCATCATCAATAATCAACTTGTAACACTTACATCATGATTTACACTCAGTTCTTATAATGCTTTCTTGTGTCACAGACCTTAATCTTTACTGGATTCAAAAAGGCTCTACACAACATTGATGCAGGGGAATCCTGAGGGCATTGTGGAAAATTTGCATGGTTTCTAGAAAGATGAGAATTTGAGTTAAATTATGTGTCTAACAAAATCATAAATAATAAATGTATAACAACACTATAATTGTTTACATATGATGATATGTCCAAAATAGCTAAATACAATCTACACCTTCCTCTTCCCCTCCTAGTGTAACTTAATTTTTTGGGCCTCAAACTAGAAGGTAAGTCGGTATCAAAATGATGACTAGTTGTTTTCTTGAAAGTCTCTTCATTTTCATCTTTTGCATCTAACTTTACTAATCCTCTTTCCAATTCAGCAAGATCTTCAATAGTAAGTATGACATCACTATGTTCTTCAACAGTCCAATCAGCAAAAGGATCGATGTCATCCATGTTGATGGCATCATGAGAAGGACCCTCCACTTGTTTGGTATGAAGGTGAAGGTTGTACAAAATGAAGACAAGGACATTGAGGCACTCCTAGGTTAACTTGTTTCTCTTCTTCATGTGAATGCTCTCTAATAGGTTCAAATTGCATTCACACCTAAAAGCACTAAAAGGTTGGGACAAAACAAAAATAGTTAACCTCTAAAGATTTGGTGTGCCATCACTACAATTCTCCCACCATAAGTCCATAGAAGCAACATTTAAAAAATATAAGAATTAAGTAAAAAATTAAAAGACTGTTCAAATTTTCAAGTTTTTAGTCTCTATTTCTAATATCAAGCTAAACATTAAAGAATTATTTTTTTACCAAAATGTCTTTCCCTCCTTTGAATTGCTTGAGTTGAAGACAAGAGCCTCCCCTTCACACCTTTGTAGACCTCCAACTCATCAAGAACTTTGTCTCTCATCTTGTTTTTTGGAACCATCATCTAAATGTGCCAAATTATTTCAAAATTTCTTTTGTTTTCACCATAGTAATGCGAAATGTGCTACATTGGTGGTTGTCGTTGCACCAAAAGATCGACCTGTTAATGCTTGATACAACCACTAGATTTATACAAGATCGACCTGTTAATGCCTAATACAACCACTAGATTTATACAAGATCCACTGGAGGCGGTTAAGCCAAGTCATGAACCCAAGCGCCATGCTGAATACGGAGACCAAGGAACACACCATCTTGCAACAATCCACGCCCCCCCCAACAGGCGCAAGCGAGGGGTTTGATGACGCAGGAGCATCACTCTCAATGGTTTTTTTATGCTTCTTTAGGTTGTTAGGAGTTTTGGTTGTGTTTGTAGGGGTCTTGAGGGATCCATTAGGATCATCTCAGGTGGTTTACATAGTTTTTTTAGGCCTAGAATTCAAATTATTTGGTTTCCCGCTAAAAATTGAAATTTGAATTTCTAGGTGGATTTTTTCTTGCTACAAGGTTGGGGATTGTCCTCAACTCTTGCTTTTGGTTTTCTGAGCATAAGAAGGTCTTAGAGGACCATGGAAATCATTGTAAAGTTCCTTTCTTTGATGTTTTGTCACATGTCTAGGTTGAAAGTTGTTGAAGTGGCATAATTGTCAAATTTCATGACATAATCTTTAGGTTTTGTGTGGGAAAAGGACATATACTTGTGGATAACTATTTTTTGTATGTCTTTGATGCTGAATCAATCCAAGAATACTCTCCAAGAAGTATTGGGAGCTGGAAATCAGAAAATACCCTGTTATTTTGCACTTTTGTGACAGTTTTTACTGTGAAACAGCAAGAAACTTGCTTGGTACGGATTTGTATGGCCTGTTACATGGTCTGAAGGTGGATGGAAGTTTAAATCTCTGTTTTGAGATTCTAATACATTTTATTTGGTTTAAATTCATGTTAAAATAAGCAAGTTATGATGAAAATAGTGCTCACGGGTTAATGACAGACCTAGGGTTTCTAGGGATCAAGGAAACTCCATATCTTCTCTTCCAGCCGTTGAAAAACTATGAGATTTTGTATGAATTTTCTGTAGGCCCTCAAGCACATGTTCCCAAAAGGAAAAGTGTTAATTCATTGTTTTGAGTGACTGATGGCAGACTGTGTGTTTCTACTATCATTTGGCTGTGCAAAACCCTACTTCAGTTGAGGGTGGGTTTATTAGAAATACTTGGTTTTGGGATTAAACACTATAAAGAACAGTTAGAAAGAGTCTTTAGGGTGTCTTTAAGACCTTTAGAACCTAAGAGTGCAAAAGAAAGGTGAATTTGGATTCCTTTTGATGTTTTGTGTTAGGGAAATAAGCTTTTGGAGTAGCAAACAGGGTATTGTTAGAAGTCACCATTGAAAGGTTAGACAACCTTGTGTAGACAGTTGTAGAAATCATATTTTCTTTGTCATTGAGAGTCCATAGTGTGTGTGAATAGCTTTCCCTCTGCATCATTCGAACCTGTGACCTCGACTTTGATACCAATTGTTACATTGGTGGTTGTTGTTGCACCAAAAGATCGACCTGTTAATGCCTGATACAACCACCAAACTTATAGAAGATCCACAAGAGGCGGTTAAGCCATGTCACGAACCCAAGCGCTATGCTAAACAAGGAGACCAAGGGACACACCATCTTGCAACAAAATGGCCTCTTTGGCGTTATCCATGGCTTCATAGAGGTAACCCATTGGCATGTCATCCTCATCCACCAAATGGAGAACCTTGACTAGTTATACAATCATCATAGAGATGAAATCATGACCATCTATGTACCCTAGGGATGCTTTCGTTGCATTGTCAAACCCTATTCCCTATTGAAATTTTTTGTGGATAGGTTGGAAATGTCCCCTAGACATCCCCAATTTGTTAAAAAATATGAAAAATGTCCTCAAGGCAATTTAGGCATCCCTTGGTAGCTAGTTGACCCCTATGGCATAGACATTTTTCTCACATATTTTGTGTGCATAGATCAGAAATATTTATTTATCGACCAGACATACCCATCTTATTTCCACTAGATGCTTGCAAAATTGATTGAAAAATACAACTATAAAATGTACTGTTTTCTAGTGCAACTAAGTCCATGTGTTGATCTAAATGCAACTAGTTTTTTTTTTTCCTGCAATTGAGTCCATGCAATGCCCTAAACGTGATTTGTATTTCTTTCTACTTGTGATTGAGAAATAGGCCCATGTTATTCAGTGCAACTATAGGCCACAAGAAAACAGGACTGAACCGCTTTTCATTGGGTCACAATGTTTCCTTCATGATTTGGAGTTCCTTTCACTTGCAAAAGTTTTGGTGTATTCTAGTTTGGGAATTTGCTTCTTCCACATGGTTCTTTTCTTCACATGGAAATTAGGCTTTTAACTTCTTAACTTTCCCATATAAAATTTATTATGAGCAGTTACCTTCACAAATAATTAAGTCAGGGAACATATGCTTCAAATATTGATAGTTTGGTCTATCATCAAATCACAATGAATGCCAATAGTGGATGCATGATGCAAATTTTGATGGATAGGACTTGTATAATGCCTAAAGAACAATATTGGAAACAAATCAGTTATAAAACAATCTATATTGCACCTAGAGTATGATACAAATGCAATGCTAAAAATAGGTGACTTACTTCAATTGGAGTTGCCATCTTTTTTTTCACTCATCATATTTTTGTTTTTTGTTTCCTGCCATTAGACCACCTATAATTTTAATATAATATATATGCACATTGCCAATGAAAGCAATGAAATTTTGTTAATTTGTGTGTCAACTTTCATGTGAAATCTCAGTTCAACTCTAATGTTATGTATGAAGTTCTATAATGCATATGATTGGTGCCTTAACAATCTTATCATATGAATATTTGATTTTTTTTATATTTTTGAATTTTCCCCCTTTTTTTTAATAACCATCCTTTGGTATCCCCTGAAAATCCAATCTTGGAAATGCATCCCCTCATCCCTTGCCCCCATCCTAGAAACTTGGTGTAACATGGATGACCATCCATCCTACCCTTTAAGGTAAAGATAATCCTATGCATTTTTTTAATTATAAATATTCAGTGTGTTTGTCATTGTATTTTATTTCCCCCCTTGATTTTTGAAGTCCAGATAGTGTCAGCATGGTATTTAGCAGAACAAATAAGACATCAGTCATGTGGTGTTCACCACCGAGGGGAACCTGTGAAGATGTGAGTTAGCTTACAAAATTAAAAGGAGGATGTCCAAAAGACATCAAAATCATGTTCCAAGTGAAAATTTGGAGAAAAGTCATGACCAGTATGTTGATGTATCATGACAGCGTCGGTCATATACCCAGCCCAGATCGTGCATATAAGAACAATTAAATTATAGCCTATCGGCTATTTAATTGTTGAGTTCGTCATTATGATTGGCCACGTCCCTTGACAAATAATAGTTAACATTTGTTAAATATTAAATGGGTCATTCCTTGGAGAGGCACGACTTATGTGGAGGCCGACTTATTGATCAAGGACACGATTTTATAGAAGAGGCGCATCTTTCTATGTTGGCCGACTTGTGTTTTTGAAGGGTTACGTCTCCCTTCCATATTGTATATATAGCTGATGGTTCTCTCATTGTTATTCATTCAATTTCATACATTCATATTTTGTAAGTGCAAGTTTTACTTGAAGACAGATCGACTTGAGTTAGAGGCTGAGTTTTTCATCTATAGATTGCAGCTTATTGTTTCTGTAGTTGCATCAGATCGTGGTGCATATTATAGGCCTTCATATCGGCCTCTATTGTAAAGGAGACTCTATTGGTGATTCAATATATAAGTGATATATTGTTGCTGGGTTTTTTCTCCCTCAAGTGGAGGGTTTTCCTAGGGTATCTGCTATGTTATTGTGTCTGATTTGAATTAATTTACTGTGCATTAAATCTGATCATAAAACTAACACAGTAGGCCACCAAAAAAGGTGAAGGTGTCATGAACCATGAGTTTTTGGATGAAACTTTATGGGCATGTTGCTTGGATTGCCTACAGGTCATGTATCAAAGTTTCTGTCGTAGGTGAAAATCTTACCAATGTTGCTAAAAAGCCCAAAATTAGCTAAAAGAGTTAAATAATTAGTGTTACATAAACCCCTGATTTTTTTTTGAAAACCCTCTGTTTGCTGATTGAAGTGCTTGTTGATGTGTTTTTGGTTTGATTGTTTCTTGTGTTTTTGATCATAGATTCATTGCAAACAAATAGAAATATGCAAGAAGGAAATACTGAAAGGAAATGTGCTTCTCATAACAAATTACATCATCAAATAGAGTCTATTGGTTTCAGATTTAATCAGACTTAGTACAAGTGTTTTTTCAGACCTGGTATATGAAGTTTCGGACCTAGAAATGGTCTTACAATAGAAGTAAATCATCATCTAAACACTCCAAACACCTCATGGATGAAATGCCAAAGACCCTCTAGTGTCCAATGCCTCTGAACGGCTACTCAACCTCCACAAATGGGCTGAAAGAGAAGTCTAAACATCAGCGGACCCTCTGTCAAGAACACCCAAAATGGTACAGCCCCTAGGGAGGGCAATTTGCCTCTTAGAATCAGACCTTCACCAAATAACCCAAACAATGGCTTGAAAGATGGCGCCCAAGAGTGAGGAATCCAATGCACCAATGCCCAAAAAGATGTGCCAAATACAAACGGAGCTACGAGAAGATTTGTCCTTCAACCACTAGTAAAAACTGAGTTTCCAGAACTTCTGATAATGCAAATCAAACTTCAGAAAACACCCACAAATCACCTCCAAACACCACCAAAAAAGCCAAAACACCAAACCACACTCACAACACCAAACCACACTCACAACAACAAACCCACATCAAAATACCACAAAATTCTTCATCTTATTACCAGCAAAACTCTAAAAATCAGAACTTTGTTGAAGCATAATGTGATCCTTGGATAGAACCACTCCAATCTGGCTAGGGTGGATCTTTCACCACTAAAACCAGCTCCAAACGGTGAGGATTTTCATCCTCAACACGTAGCCAAAGAACCTTGGAAGCATTCTAGTAGCATCCTGTTAAGTTTCCAAATAGAAGATGAGCAAATGAGAGCCAAAATGATACTTTATAGAAGTGAGAGGGAAATTAGGGCAACTTTAGGTTCAAAAACTCTCTTCCCTCCAAAATCCCACGACCCCCTCATGAGTTTCTAAAAATTATTTTAATTATCTTATCATTATGTATCCCTTGATTTTGGTATCCACTTTAGGAGGCATAATATTTGGCTTTTAAACAACGTTGTAACCACTATGCGCCAAGGTGCTTTTTTCCGATGACCACAAACCCCTTCACCTAAGTTATAAAGTTACTTTATTAAAATAACTTAAGTGATAGAGAAAAGAAAATATCAATTAATCCAACTTTAGACTCACCAATGCCACATTAGGAAATGAACCTGTTGGAAGCCTGGAATAAGATAGGCATGGGCTAGTTACCCAAAATAGAATTACTATAAATAGCATTGCTAAAAATAGTAAGTACTTCCCCAAATATCAAACTGGCACAAAACTAAAGTACACCGAGATGCCTTGTGACTTACTATAAATAGTAAGTATTGAAAACTGGCCACTACTAAAAATAAAAAGTCCTGCCGAAAACCAACATAGAGCCCAATACTGGCTTTGAGTCCTCTAACCACTCCACTTAGCCTATGGGAACTCTAGAATAGGCTAATGGAATACTCTAGCTGTTCAGGTCCAAAAAGGGGACATTACAGTCCTCCCTCCCCAAGATTGCTTGTCCTAAAGCAATTGCAACTCTAGATGCTGTAAAATTTGCTCACTCTCCCAAGTAGCATTCTCTACTGGCAAGTTTTTCCACTTCACCAAATACTCCTTAATCACACTCCTCCACAGAGTTCACCCCTTGACCTCCAACATAGCCTCATGAACCACTATCAACTTGCCTTCCTCATTCAAAGGAGGCAACTCTATAGAAGGGACCACATTCTGACCAAGTGCCTTCTTGAGGCATGAAATGTGGAAGACGTTGTGCACCTTGCTACTCTCAGGTAGCTCCAACTCATAGTCTGCCTCTCCAATCCTCTTGGTGACTCTAAATGGACAATAAAATCGGGGCTTAATTTTTTCTGACACACTCTTCTTGAGAGTGAATTTCTTGTAAGGCTACAACCTCAGATATACCATGTCACCAACCTCAAAAGCCCGCTTAATACGATGTTGATCAACATACAAATTTTGTTGATTCTAAGCATGATGTATGTTCTCTCTCAGAGACCTCATGATATCCTAACTCTCCTGAAAAAGATCTTTGGCTCTGGGCACCCTGCAATCTTCAAAAAGTAAATCAATAAAGCTGGGAGCTTCATAGCCATACAATGCCATGAATGGAGACATCCTGATAGACATATGGAAGGTAGAGTTGTAGCAAAACTCTCCTAAGTGCAACCACTTAACCGACGCCTTCTACTGCCCTGAAACATAGTTGTGTAGGTAACCTTCCACCCATTTGTTCACCACCTTAGTTTGCTCATTAGTCTAAGTGAGAACTAGTGCTAGGGGTCGGCTCCATACCACATAATCTAAATAACTCCTGCCAAAACAAACTCATAACTTGTTTCTATCACTGATGATGGTCTTAGGTGTTCCATGAAGCCTAAACACCTCTCTAATAAACAAATCTGCCACTTGTACTACTGTAAACCTTGTTGATATGGAAAAAAAGTGAAATTTAGTCAATCTATCCACCACCACATATATAATGTCCTACTCTTGCACCTTGGGAATCCCTGTAATGAAGTCCATTGATATACTCCCATTTTTGAGTTGGAATGGGAAGGGGCTGCAATAAACCAACGGGATAAGTATGCTCGTTTTTGTTTTGTTGGCATACTTGGCACTCACAAACATACTTGAGAATATCGTCCTTTATCCCTTTCCATGAGAATCTCTCATGGATCTATCTGTATGTCTGACAATATCTAGGATGACTAGCCATAGGAATATCATGAAAAGCCTTAAATATGTGCGCTTTCACCTTAGTTTCAGGAGCTAACCATATTCTATCCTTGTAATAAATGATACCATCCCTTACATGATATTTATCATCTTGTAATGATCCATCAAGAATGATGTTGGCAAGTGCATTCTTGGCATAATCAGCCTGTATTTTATCCTTCCAATCTATTGATATGACTGAAATAGAGCATAAATGTGGCCTTCTAGATAAGGTATTGGCCACCACATTCTTCTTCCCTTTGACATATTCAATGTCAAAGCCATACCCCTGAAGTTTGCTTACCCATTTCTGCTGCCTATCATTAAGATCCTTCTGATTGAGGAAGTATTTAAGGTTATTATGATCAATTTTCACTACAAATCTGCCCCCAACAAGGTACTGTCTGAACTTGGCTAAAGCGTGCACGATTTCCAACATCTCCTTGTCATAAATAGAGTAAGCTCTCTCACCTCCTTGTTGAAAATGGAGGTAATTAAGTAGCTTAATACTTTGTAAAACTATTGTAGTTGTAGATCTAATTAAATATTTTTTGTTACAAATTCTTTGTTGATGATTATCTATTTAGATTCATTTTACCATTTGTAGAAGTAGACAGAAGATTGTAGAAGAATAAGACCAGAAGAAAGAAGTTACACAACATATAACATGGAGAAACCCTTTTGGGAAAAAACTCCACCAAGAATCAATGTATTATTTAATCTTAGAATAAGATTACAATAATTCCAATCCTTGCTTGAAATGCTTCTTTTGCCTTCAATAATTTTTCTTCACAACTTGCAGTAAAATCTGATAAACTCTCTTCAACTTGTTGCAATAAATAGACAATAATGAGCCTTGTAAACTCCAAAAATTTTACTATTACAAATCACAATGCTTATCTCACAAAACCCACACCTATCCTTTGCAAGTAGATTTTTACCGTGAAGAACAATGTCAAAACAAGTCCATCCATTTGGGCGTCCCAAATTGAAGTCATAACTCAACATTGATTACAAAGATATCTTGTAAGCTTCTCCTCAAAGTTGGCACCCAAGAATGGGCCCACTTAACTCAATCTTATAAAATATCTTATCATGCAAAAGTGTCAACTCCAAGATGCCAATTTGGGCGCCCAAGGTGGGTCCAAGTCAATCTCTATTAACTGAAACATATCTCTCCACCATTCATGCAAATATCATGCCTGATTGATCATCCCCACTTAACTGAATGTATCACCTGCTATCTTTCATGCAACTCAAGTCATTAGTCATGCATTCCAAGTCAACTGAAATCAACTAGCATTCAACTGAAACTAACTACATGCAATTGAACTGAACTAAACTTCATGCATGTAAAACATCAATCCCTAACTTCTAGGATCTTTACATGCATTACTGAAGTGTTATCTTTTACTCCAAACAGTTAACTTAACTCAAGGTGAGTTCCCCCTTCCATGTGGGTGCCCCATGTGCTCCTATTTTGGAGGAGGTCTACATGGGCGTCCTGTTGTGACCTTTTTCACACATCGCCCCATTGCAAATGGGGACCCCCCTAATTTTTGCTTCGTTTCGAACTTTTGGCTTGATTTTAGTTAGTTTTCTTGTTCTCTCTCTCTCTCTCTTTCTATCTCTTTCTACTGTCCACTTTTCGGGGATGTGCCTGTCTGTGAGCTTAAACGTGAAATTGTGGCCAAGTCTGAAGATTAGGGTTTGTACTTTCCTGGTCAGTTCGAGGTCAAACGAAGTGAATAAATTGAAAACTGAGGCTAACGTTGTTGTCAGTGTGCTTCCAACAAGTTTCCACTGAAATTTCATCAGATTCCAACAACTTACTATTTTTAGTAAGTGTGTAATTCAAGGCGTTCTTTCAGCATTCTTGAAGTTTCAATAGTCACATTGCATTCAGAGCACATCAAGCTGCTCACTGGCAAATTTTGAGCCAGAATGGACAACTTGCTATTTTTAGCAGTTCAACTTCCAGAGCAAATTCCAGGTTTATACACAGAGTTTTTCAATGCATGTCTGAGGATTCCTTCTGGGTTTTCGGAGACCTTCGCGATGATATAACATGCAAAGCAAGATGATAACTTTCAGAGTTCAGCCTTCAGATGCTATTTTTAGGGTTTGCATGTTAGGGTTTTCTTTGCATGTCTGCATGTTCCTTATAGGCTTTTTGAGAGCTTCGCAATGATGTGACATGCAAACGGAGATAATCACTCATTCAGGAACTTACTATTTTTAGCAGGTGCATCCCGACAGCCACTTCCCAGCACTTCAGAATCACGAACTGATCGCAATGCAACAAAAACGAAGACAAATAGAGGTCATTTGATATGCGTGCAAATCAAATTAGAGTTTCCAGCTTCGAGACCCAAAAAGGGGTAAAAAGTCAAAATTTTCAAAAACTGGTGTATACCACTGCAATCAGCATCTTTTGAGCTATTCGCTAGTAAAATTTGAAGACAAACATAGCACTTACTATTTATAGTAAATCATTTCATAAACTGGCTAAAAATAGTAAATCAACGTCAGGCGTCGGTGTCAACAGGCAGGTCACGGGGTGAGGAGCGCGTCATTCGAATTTCAAGTCAAACGGAGTTGTGGAGGTATTAGAAACAAGCAGTTACTATAAATAGCAAACCACCTTCAGAAACATACTATTTTTAGCAGGTCAGCGCAGGATGGCAGTATCAACAAGCTAAGTAGGCCATGAGGATCATGTGGTTAAAATTTCAAATCAATCTGAGCTTTAGAGATGTGAAAATTAGAAGACTTACTATATATAGCAGGGCATGGATAAGCAAGCAAAAGTAGGTATGGAGAAAATTCTAAGTCTGAAGATAAATCCACCTCCTACCCTTAGATGTGCCCTCATCCTCAGCTGGCTGGAGGTCAAGAAAAATGTTTAAGTCATTGTTAAATCCTCCTGCCACCTCCAAATGCGCCATGCTTGATCAAGGTGTTGAAAATTTTCCAAGTGTTGGGGTTTTATCCTGCTCATGCCTCCATTTGTGCCCTCCTCTCAAGTCAAGCATGCTAAAATTTCTAAGTTGAGGTTTCATCCACCTCCCTAAGCCAAATGCGCCCAGCTCAAGGTAATGGCATGCAAAATATATTCTAAGTATATGTTTCATCCTCCTCCTATGGCAAAATGCGCCCATGCAAGGACAAGGAAGAAGACAAAATTTTGAAATCCACCTCACTATAAGAAATGCGCCAAAGTTAGAAGGAAAGTCAAAGAAGGTTGAAGGCGTTGAAAATTTTCATCCTCTTGAACATGTGAAATGCGCCCAAAGTGCATGAAGTTTGAAATGAAATAAATAAACCAAGGCGTGGTGGAGTTCATCCTCCAGTTTGTGTGATATGCGCCCAAGGTAAGATGGGTGAAAGGTGACTTAAGAGGGAGTTAAGGTTAAGTTTTCCTCCATGTACTAGATGCCGCCAAAATAAGGTGATGGTGGAGAATATTGTTGGGCATTGAAATTAAAATATCCCTCTCAATGTGCTAAATGCGCCAAGGAAGTATGTAAGGGTGAGGTGATGAATAAATATGGTAGGCGTTGAGAATTAAATTTTCTCCATGAAATGTAAAATGCGCCCAAGGCATTGAGATAAAATTTTCTAAGTGAGTTTATAAAAAAAAATTATTCCTCACCAATGGTAGAGTGATTTAAAAAAATAAAATTGCTAAGGCAAAAAAATTCCTAAGGCACAGGATTTTTTTTTTCTTCCTTAGGAAAAACGCCTAAGTCTAGTGAAGTGATGAAATTTCCTAAGACATGAACAAAATTGCCGGAGATGAAGTCAGATGATGCCAGCTTCATAGGGTCAACGAGAAATTTCAAGTCAGAGCAACAAGACAACTCACAGGAATGAAGAGCAAGAATAAATTTCATGAGGAATTATTTTTCTAAAAGTTCAAAATTCAAAATTAAATGAACCCGTTCATTGTATACCCATGAATCTGACAAGTTTTGAAGAAAATTTTCTTCTGGGTATTGAGGATCTTCGACAAGGAATGGATTTCAAAGTCTTCCACAGTTCGTTGAAGCCTTCAGGATGGAGATTTTGTTCGGCACTTGAAATAATGAACTTCCTAAGTAAAAGTTTGAAAATTTTTCTAAGGCAAGAAAAGAGAAAAGATGTTGAAATATGTCGCCTTGGCCGATGAATTCGAAGTTGGGTGCCTAGATAATTTTTGATCAAGTTCTTGATGAAAACATTTTGCTTAGGCCTGTGTTGGAAGAAATATCAGAAGTGAAGTATGCCTTGGCAGAATGCAAGATGGGTTGGAAATTTGGCTAAGGCATGAAGAATTTAAGGATGAAGTTTGTTAGAAGAAAAACGATGAACCCTTGGAGATCAAAACATGAAAATTAGGTAAGTAAGTTGAGTTTTTTATGAAGTGTTCTAATACTCTTCTCCTTGCTTGTTTTGCAGGAGGAACGTCGAGACTAAGCGGTGGTGACTTAAAGTGATGAAGCAAGTAATTCAAGATGACATCTCAACCTCGAAGGAAGAAAAATTGCAAAAAGTGGCTAAGTGTTGAGACTTCGTATGTACCCAGTTCAAGTGACAAAGAAGAAGTTGAAGAACGACGTCAAGAAGAAGATCAAGATCAGTGTGAATGTGTTTCAAGGTTGGAATCTTCTAGAAGGATGATGGGCATTAATGGCTCATTTATTACCCCACTCCTCTTGGTGGCGGTTTTTAGGGTGAATCTTGTTTAGCGCTGAGGTGGCACAATCTAGGCCATCCAGCCGATTGTAATCTGAGCTGTCCGTTGGACTTGGCCATCTATAAAAGGGGCATCCCCCCTCATTTGTATCTCATTAGAGTAGGCATTAAGTTAGACAGTAAACATAGAGTAGAGGGACAACTTAGAAGTCGTTTAGTATAGATTGATAGTGTAGTTGAAGAAGAAGGAAAGTTTTCCTTTGAAAACTTTTGCAAGAGATTGTTGTGTAAAACTTTCATAATAAAAGATCTTTTCATTGATGGTGAAATCCGTCTTTGTTATGGATAGCTAGCGAGGTTTCTTCATCCCTTCTACTTCAATTAGCGTAATTTCATTTTTATGCAAGTAGATGTTAGTTGTGGAATGTGGTGTTTAATCTAAGCAACTTCGTCTATCCATACCGCTAGTGTATTTGCTGATGGTGAATGCACCTTGTGTGGTCAACTGGAATATTATGTACTTAACTTCGATCATGATTTGTATGTCTATATGCGTCGTTGTGATGGTATTTTCATGCTAAGTTGTGATCTGAACCATAGTAACGAGACTCGCCATGACTCGCCATGACTCGGCGAGTCCCGGGCCGAGCCAGCCTGGCCGAGTCTGGGGAGCTCGGACTCGGACACGCCGAGTCCAGAGCCGGACTCGCCGGACTCGCCGGACTCGCCAGACTCGCCAGACTCGCCCAGACTCGGAGAGTCCCGACCCTGTGACCCGGCCGCGGCAGCAAGAAGTTAAAACACTAAAAAAACATAAAACTAAAAGTTAAAGTTAGTTTTTTTTTTGTTCTATATGTTCTCTCCAACCCTAAAAGCAACTTCATTTCACTCTTTTGGCAAAATAGGAGGAGAAGAGAGAGTTGTGAAGAAAAATAGGAGGAGAAGAGAGGGCAACCAGCAAATTGTTTAAAACAAAAGCAAGGTCATATATCATTTGGGAAGCTTCATACTGCTAAGGAGGTGCATTGAAAGTTCATTGCTAGTGATTGGGAGGAGTTTGCATTGCATTCCAAGCCAAATCTAAGAGGTAAGTTTGATTTTAATGGTTTTTTTTGTGTTTTTTTAACAAATAATTCATTGTAATTTGTAAAATCATTGTTTTTAAATTATTATAGTTTGCATTTTTATTTACAAACCCTACTTGCAACTTAAATAATTTTACAAACCCTACTTGTTATTGCAGCCACATTCATTTGCAAATCAAACCATATTATTATTTTCACAATGTCTCAAACCCCAGTCAGAAAAGACCCTGCTTGGAAACATGCTGAAATCTTTCCCGGAATGAAAAGAGGAGAAGCAAAATGTAAATACTGCAAAACAATATATCATGGAGGCATAAATAGATTGAAATACCACCTTGCACGCATACCCATCCATGATGCAGTGGGCTGCACCCTAGCACCTATTGAGGCTGTTCGTGAAGTGCAGGTGCAATTAGAAAATTTTGAAAGGCAAAAAGAAATTAGAAAGAGACAGAGGGAGGAGTTGGCAGGTGTTGGAGTTGGACAGGGACTTGGTGCTGTTGGAGATGCTTCTTCCATGCCTCCATACCGTCCTAGTGCTAGTGCTTCTGCTAGTGCTTCTGCTTCTGCACCATCTATTCCTATGCGTACTCCTAGTGCTGGTGGCGCTGCTACTGCTAGTGGTAGTGGCAGTATTAGTATTGGCCCTAGAGTTCGTAAATCTAGGGTGGACTCATATTTTGTACCACGCACTACTCCTGGTTCCCAACCGTCGCTTGAGAGCATGGGTTGGAACAAGGATGCACACGATGCAGCAAAAAAAACAATTGCAGACTTTTGGTACTACTGCACCATTCCCTTCCATGTAGCCAGGTAATTCTTTTTTCGTTTAATTGTTTTAAAATTTATATTTAAATTTTATTGTTTTAGAATTTAGATGTATCTCACTATCGAATTCAAATTTAAAGTTAAAAACTTAAATCTTTTCATTTTATGACATGTTTTAGGTCTCCTTTTTGGCAAAACATGGTTGATGCAATAACCATATGTGGGGCGGGGTTCAAAGCCCCCAGCGAAGATGAATTAAAGGGCCCACTTTTGACTCAAAAGGTGGCGGATGTGAAAGCACAATTAGAGGAGCAGCGTGTGCAATGGAGGAGGATTGGTTGCACCATCATGACTGATGGTTGGACCGATAGGAGAAATAGGACGCTGTTGAACTTTCTAGTTTCCTCTGGAGGTAATTGTACTTACCTTAATACATTGATATTTGAATTTGATTTAGTGATTAATAATTTAATAAGGCTGATTTATGTTTTTAATTTATTGAATAATTGGTAATTTGGTTTTGCTTATTTTTTCAGGTGACACTGTCTTCATAAAGTCCATTGATGCTTCCGCCCAATTCAAAAATGCCACATACTTATGTGAGGCTATAGAGGAGGTGATAGCCGATGTGGGGGAAGAAAATGTAGTTCAAGTGGTGACAGATAATGCAGCAAATTATGTTGCTGCTGGTAGATTATTGATGGAGAGGCACCCAACTATATTTTGGACTCCATGTGCCGCCCATTGCATTGACCTCATGATGGAGGATCTTGGCAAGCTCCCATGGATAAAAACATGTATGGAATCAGCAAGAAACATTTGCAAATTTGTTTACAATCATGCATGGGTGCTTAACCTTATGAGGCAATACACGGGGTTGAGGGAGTTGTCTCGTCCTGGCATCACTCGGTTTGCATCAAATTTTATCATGTTGCAATCCTTGATTCGGTCAAGGGCACCTTTGAGGCGCATGTTTGCTAGTGAGGAGTGGTCTTCCTCATCCTTTTCTACAAGCACTGCAGGGATTGCTGTGGCTGATTGCATATTTGATGAGGCAGGGTTTTGGACACCAGCAGATGAGATTGTGAAGGTAACATTTAATTCTTTATTATGTTTTAATTTTTAATCATATCTTACTTTTATTTGTTCATTTTCATTGACAGTCACACTTACTTATTTGTGAAACATGTTTGCACTTTGCAGTTTATTGAGCCCTTGCTAGTTCTCCTACGAGTTGCAGATGGGGAGAAGCCCGCAATGGGCTACATATATGAGGGCATGGATAGGGCCAAAGAGGCCATTAGATCAGTCTATGGTGGAGTTGATGATAAGTATCGTCCCATTTGGGAGATCATTGATAGGAGATGGCAAAACCAACTCCATAGGCCCATCCATGCAGCCGCATGTTTCCTAAATCCGGCCTTCCACTTCCGCCGTGATCTCCGTGCAGATAGAGAAATTCTTAGTGGGCTCTACTCGACGATAGAGAGAATGTTGCCCTCTGTTACTACACAGATAGTGCAGGAGATAGATGCCTTCACTAAGGCACGAGGAGACTTCTTTGCACGTCAAATGTGCAAAGATAGTAGGACAAAATTAATGCCAGGTAAAAATATATTTAAGGCAATAATTTTCATCTTTTTATATTATAATTTATTATTAAATGTTGAACTTGAACTTGAAACTTGAAATGAGATTGATTTTGTTTCTTTTTCTCATCTCAGATGGATGGTGGGAGATGTTTGGTTCTGATACACCGAACCTGCAAAATGTTGCCATACGAATATTGAGCCAGCCATGCAGTTCATCCGGTTGTGAGCGCAATTGGAGTATGTTTGAGCACATACACTCCAAGAAGCGCAATAGATTGACAGTGGAGAGGATGAATGACCTGGTATATGTTCATTACAACCTTCGGCTCAGATACAGGAAGGCTTTTGACCACGACAACACCCCGATCTGTTTAGAGGAGGTTGATCCACAGTCTGAGTGGATCACTGAGGCTACAGACGCAGTCTTTAGTGACGAGGACCTTGATTGGGTGGACCAGGCAGAGAGAGAGGCTGAGGTTGTAGCCATGGCTGAGGAGGAGGCTAGAGCACGAGGAGACATAGCTACTGGTGGAGAGAGTGGTATGGGGACTCAGACACAGGCAGAGACTATGGCTGCAACTGCAACATCATCCAGGACCTTTAGACACCTTCGTAGGAAGGATGTTGGCTCCACTGTGCCATAGGCATAGAGTGATAGACTTATAGCTATTGTTTTGAATCTTTTGATATTTCATATTTGTATGGAACATTTGATGTCATGGATTTCATTTTCCATGAGTTTTGTATACATTTGACTAATTTT
Organism: Sequoia sempervirens; assembly: GCA_007258455.2. Taxonomy (NCBI): domain Eukaryota; kingdom Viridiplantae; phylum Streptophyta; class Pinopsida; order Cupressales; family Cupressaceae; genus Sequoia; species Sequoia sempervirens. The sequence continues at coordinate 66,423 of VDFB02320972.1, read as the reverse complement.
ATATATCAAAGTATGTTATTTCCTTCAGCAGCGCAACTACAATTTGTGTACTTTATACTTATGTGATCATTGTATATTTGTGTATGTGATCAAATTTGCTTTTATTTGTGTTGTATTCAATAAAGGGTGCTTGAAACAAGTTTTAAATCTTTAAAAATCTCTAATTTTCTAAGGTTTTTTCAACTTTTTTCATTTTGCCGAGTCTGCGCCGAGTCCGAGTCCGAGTCGCCGAGTCGCCGAGTCGAGTCACCCTAGCCGAGTCCGAGCCGAGTCCGAGTCTCGTAACAATGATCTGAACACCTTGAACTACTCCTCTAAAGATTGCACCGACTCTGTGGAAGCTGTCCGAAGCGAGGTAAAGCGAAGTTTGGTTGAATTTTGCTGAAGTTGAGCTCCATATCCCACACTTAGAATAGATTTAGACTCTCTAAACCCTGCAACCACTTTAAATTTAGTACTTTCTGGTTAGAATAGGAAATCTATGCTTCATTGATAAATTTGTCGAACTGTGAAAACCCCCTTTCCTTTGTTGTTGAACAATTCCGTAAGTCCCCTTGAAATACCAGCAAATCACATTGAGCTAACTGAGACTATTCGCACTAAAGGAACCTTGGAGTTGAACGCACGAACTTTCTTGCAATCTTAGCGTGCAGAATACTTTGATCAAGAGAGGATAGAGTAGCCGTTGGCGACTTTATTCTGCGTTGGTGCGGTCACGAAAAACACATCAACATGTCCCCACATGTTCCTATCATTTAGAATTAATTACAAATGTCAATTTACATGTTCATTTCATTTGAATTTAATCTCTTTCTAATCCTAGTGTTTGGGGAACACTTTCCAAGGACTTCAGAGATACATGAAATAATGTTTAGGATTTCAATTAAATGGCATCCTATTCCCAACATTCACCCACTTGACATTATACATTGTAATTATTCTAAACAAGGAATCATTATTATAAGTTAAGTACAACACTCAAGGCCAATGGCCTTCCTGCACCAACTAATCAATCCATGCGAACTTCAAATGCAACCTGCATAATCATGAAGCTCCAAACAATTGATTAAAACCAAGAGAACTTATCTGTAGGAACTGGTTTCATAAGATTATCTACAACATTTAAAGTGTCAACTTTCTCAATTAATACCTTCACAATCTCAACCATTTCTCGCACAAAGTGATATTGAACATCAACATGCTTAGTACGAGCATGATACATAGGATTTTTGGCTAAACACATAACACTCTGACTATCACATTCAAGTTTAACTTGCAATTAAAACCAATACCTTTCCCAAGTCTTTGTATCCAAATTGCCTCTTTGGAGGCATATGAAACCGCCGAGTATGTTGAACTCATGTCCAACCAAGGTGTAGGCTTCTCGCTCTTTACTGTTCAAAATAGCTTTTCTTACAAGTAACCATTCCAACATATATCTCTTACCATAAGAGAACTCAAGCCTCGCCTATTTCTCCAAGTATCCATGAGGACCTGTAACCAACCAATCCATGCCAAACTCCAAATGCAACATAGCACTATCATGAAGTAATCAAGCAAATGATTAATGTACCCAATACATAAGAGAACTACACAAGATCAATGTCAAAGCTCCAATCATGAATCAAGAACATAAACATGACAACATGATCTAACCATCTCCTACTAGGAGATCACATGCACCATAACATATATACATCCTAGTCTCAAGAGAACAAGTACCATGCCAAACTCTAAATGCATATCAAGAGTAAACCATGACATAATAGCAACCACTCTAAACCAAGAAAAAACCATATCCCCAATCACATGAAGATAACCTTACCAATGATGCATCCACATCACTGCCAACAACTCCTACTGAACCGTGGTATGAGTTACACGGCATCATGACTACCATCCTCATGAGGATCACTCTTTAACATCAAGCAAAGAGTCATCACTAACATATTTACATGAAATGATCAAAGCATGATTACCGTCATCCAAGGATTCCTCTGTAGAAGAATTAGAACTCTTTTTCTTGTTCTTACAATCCTTCTTCACATGTCCCGGTTTACCACAGTTCCAACACTTTACCTTCATCCTTCTGACTTACCCTTCCCTTGTCTCCATTAGGTTCCTTATTCTCAGGCTTACCTTTTACAAACAAGGCATTTTGGATTTCCATTTTAGACTTCCTCCTTATCTCCTCTGATAGGAGAGTAGGAATTATCCTATAGATCTAAATAAGTGTTCTTTGTTGCAATTTCTTCTTCACAACCTGCAATAAAATCTGATAAACTCTCTTCAACTTGCTGCAATAAATAGACAATTATGAGCCTTGAAAAGTCCAAAGAGTTGTCAATTACAAAGCACAAAGCTTATCTCACAAAACCTTGCCTATTCTTTGCAAGTAGAGTTCTTCCGTGAAAAACAATGTCAAACCAAGTCCATCAATTTGGGCGTCCCAAACTGAAGTCATAACTCAACGTTGATTACAAAGATATCTTGTAAGCTTCTCCTCAAAGTTGGCACCCAAGCATAGGCCCACTTAACTCAGCCTTATAAAATATCTTATCATGCAAAAGTGTCAACTCCAAGATGCCAACTTGGGCTCCCAAGGTGGGTCCAAGTCAATCTTTGTTAACTAAAACATATCTCTCCACCATTCATTCAAATACCATGCATGATTGATCATCCCCTCTTTAACTAAATCTATCACTTGTTATCTATCATGCAACTCAAGTCATTAGTCATGCATTCCAAGTCAACTGAAGTCAACTAGCATTCAATTGAAACTAACTACATGCAATTGAAGATAACCGAACCATAATTGAACTGAACTAAACTAAACTAATATTGAACTGAACTGAACTAAACTGAACTAACCATAACTAAACTGAACTAAACTGAACTAATATTGAACTGAACTGAACTAAAGTGAACTAATCTGAACTGAACTAAACTAAACTCCATGAATGTAAACATCAATCCCTAACTTCTAAGATCTTTACATGCATTACCAAAGTGTTAACTTTTACTCCAAACAGTTAACTCAATGTGAGTTCCACCTTCATGTGGGTGCCCCATGTGCTCCTATTTTGTAGGAGCTCTTCATGGGCGTCCCCACATGTTCCTATCATTTAGAATTAATTACAAATATCAATTAACATGTTCATTTCATTCAAATTTAATCTCTTTCTAATCCTAGTGTTGGGGAACACTTTCCAAGGACTTAGGAGATACATGAAATAATGTTTAGGATTGCAATTAAATGGCATCCTATTCCCAACATTCTCCCACTTGACATTATACATTGCAATTATTCTAAACAAAGAATCATTATTATAAATCAAGTACAGGACTCAAGGCCAATGGCCTTCCTGCACCAACTAATCAATCCATGCCAACTTCAAATGCAACCTGCATAATAATGAAGCTCCAAGCAAATGATTAAAACTAAGAAAACTTATTTGTAGGAACTGGTTTCATAAGATAATCTGCAACATTAATTAAAGTGTCAACTTTCTCAATTAATACCTTCCACTTTCAACCATTTCTCGCACAAAATGATATTGAGCATTGACATGCTTAGTACAAGCATGATACATAGGTTTTTTGGCTATAGTGGTTAGCTATTGGTAATGAGACAAAGTCACCTACAACGATGTCAGATGAGGATTGGGCTAAGCTTGATAAGAAGGCAAGAGAGACCATAAAATTATGTCTTGTTGATGCTGTTCTCTTGAATGTTTCATAAGAAACTACTGCATATAAGCTATGAAAGAGAATAGGTAATATTTATCAAACTAAAAGTCTTACTAATAAGTTGTATCTGAAAAGACAGTTGTATTATTTAAAGATGAAAGATGGTGATTCTGTTGCAAATCATTTGAATTTTTTTAATTTGATTCTAAGTTAGTTAGCATTTGTAGATGTAAAGCTAGAAGATGAAGATAAATGCATATTGTTACTTTGTTTTTTACCAACAAATGTCAATTTACATGTTCATTTCATTCAAATTTAATCTCTTTCTAATCCTAGTGTTTGGGGAACACTTTCCAAGGACTTAGGAGATACATGAATAATGTTTAGGATTGCAATTAAATGGCATCCTATTCCCAACACTCCTCTCAACTCCTGCTCTCAAGTGCTATAGGATGTTTACTCTGCATGAGGAAAACTCCTATGCCTTCACCCGAGGCATCACACTCAAGCTTAAAAGGCTTTGAGAAATTAAAAATGGCTAGAACTGGGCATGAATCATCAACTGCTTGAATCTATCAAAGGATCGTTGCACTATTTCAGGCCAAACAAATGCTCCCTTTTTGGTTGAATCAATGAGTGGGGCGGCCAACTATGAAAACCTCTTGACAAACCTCCTGTAGAATCCGCAAAGTCTAAATAGCCCCTTCAACTGTGTGGTTTGTGGGTGGATTATGTGCCCAAGATACAACTCAGTCATGCCAAACTCACTCTTGGACTCTTTTGCAAATAAGGACTCACTCTCTAAGATGTTTAACACTTCATCTAAATGCCTCAAATGCTCCTCCCATGATCTACTATAAATGAGAATATCATCAAAATATATCAAAACAAACTTACGCAACTGCTTACTAAATATTTTGTTCATGCATGACTGAAATGTAGTAGAAGCATTGGTCAATCCGAAGGGCATAACAAGGAACTCAAAGTGACCAAAATGACATCGAAATGCAGTCTTCTCAATGTCCTCTCTAACTTTGATATGATGGTAACCAGATCTCAAGTCTATTTTGGAAAAATAGATTGCTCCATGTAGCTCATCAATGAGCTCATCAATCTATGGATGGGGTACTTGTTCTTGATAGTCTTCTTATTAAATGCCCTGTAATCTATATGCACATGCGCATAGTCCCATCCTTCTTCACTAACACCATTGAAGAAGTAAATGGATTCTTACTCTACCTAATGTGTCCAATGTCTAGTAGCTCCTTGATTGCCTTCTCTATCTCATCCTTATATCTCTTCGAGTGCCTATATGGTGTAGTGATAACGAGCTTGGCCCCCTCCTCTAACTCAATGACATGCTCAATGCCTCTATCAAGAGGCCTACTTGGAGGTATATTTCCAAAAACCTTGCTTTGCTTGGATAGCAAAGCTTGAATGTCGGGTGGATAGGAACGCTTCTTTTCCTCTATAATTGTGGGCATAACAATGCACTCCACTGCCCACTCCACCTGATCATGCCTGAAAAGCCTCTCCATGTGTTTGAACAAAACAACACGAGGCCCTCCATTAGATATCCCTCTCAATACAACATTGTTACCCTCTAATTTAAACTTCAGTTCCAAGGTCTGAAAATTGAGAGTGATCTCTCCTAGGGAACGTAACCACTAAATGCCCATCACTGCATCTGTGTCCCCAATGCTAACCACATAAAAGTCATCCTTGACTTCATAATTACCCAAGTGAAAGATGAGCTATGGGATCATCCTAGTGCAAGCAATAGTGAAACCATCTGCAACCATCACTTTGAACTTGTCAACCTCCTATGTCTGAAGACCCCTACGTGCTACAAGTCCCTCATCAATAAAATTATGCGTATCCCCCAAGTCAATCAAAGCTACCATCCACTGCCCATTCAGGACTCCTCTAATACGCAAGGACTCGTTCTTCTAAAAGCTATATAGTTGGGAAAGTTTCCCTTCCTTTGTCTCCTCTTTTCCAGTCTCCTAGCCTCTTCAGGAGACTCTCCCTCTTCTTTCTTCTCTAAATCTGATTGTTGGTATGAACTTTCTAATGAAGATTCTTCAGCTGAATAGTACTCAATCCTATTTACCTTGCCCTTAGTTGCGCACTTGTGCCCTAGGTTCCAAGGCTCCTTGCATGAGACACATAGATTCTTTCTTCTCAAGTCATTATGTGCGTCTCCATCCAACCTTGTGATTGATTTTTTCTGCTGATTAGTATCCTTAGTGAAAGATCTCTTATCCTTCGTGTGCAAGAATGTCTTGGACTGAAATTTTGACTTAGGGGCAGCCCACTCCATACTCCTTGCTTTCTTCACAGCTTCCTGCAAGGACGGAGGGTTAAAGGCCTTAATCCACCCTTTAAGTGGCTCCATAAGTCCCTCACTCAATAATACCACCATTCTCCTCTCTATAATCCCTGTGACCATCACTAAGAGCCTCTGAAACTTTGCTATGTATGCAGCTATTGTGCCATACTGCTTCAGCTAGGCTAGCTCTCTAAAGTGCAACTCTAGGTCCTTCTTATCAAACCTCTCAATGAGCTTAGTGGTGAACTTATCATAGGAAGTGATAGACCTGTGACCCAAGGTGACAAGGCCATGGTACAACCACTCATGGGCTACTCCATTGAGATGTAAAGTGGCAAACTTGCCTCATCCTTTGCCATCGGTCTAAGAGCTAGGTAGTTATCCAACTTTTGTACCCAAGCCCTAGTTGTGCACTTATCACTACCATCAAAGTGGGCAAGTGTTACCTTGCTTATGACCTGCTATAAATCCCTCTAAATTGCTGGTCTTCTGTAATCAGCTCTACCATCACCTCTCTTCCTCTTCGGATCCAAAAACTCATTATAGGATAAGTGTTCTTTTATAGCCTCAGGAAGAATGTCATACTCTACATATGCTTCCCTTAGATTATCTATGAAAGGTAGGAAGCGTCTTGATCATGTTGTGGTGTCTCCTTGGTAAGGAAAGTGGGCTAGAAAGGTCTAGAAAATGTGTTAGAATTTGTTGTAGTACGTTGTCCACCATTACCACCCTGTTGATATGTGAAACTGCTATCTCCATTATGCATTGGGTTGCCCTGTGTAGAGTTATGGGAAGCATTAACCACTATGTTTTTCCCAATCTTCCCCAACAATTGAGACATCATGTCCATCATAGTATCGAACTTCTCCATTCTAGCGTTAGGACTAATTGAACTTGATCTTCCTTTACCCCTTTCAGCCATGTTTACTATAGTACATTCCTCTTCACCTAGTGGGTCCTACTCCTGATGCATCTCTATACCCTGTGAAGGCTCTCAATGAGCCTTAAAAACTCCTGAGATGGTTTGACCTTCTAGGATAGGTGGGGGCTGCCAATGACCTTTTCTTATCTCCCTCTGAATATACCTTTGTTCTCTCTCACTCATAGAATGAAAAGTGCTGATTGCATGTGACTAACACAGGCTGGCAGGAAAGAGTGCCTCTGATACCACTATAACATACAACCCTGATTTTTTTTTAGAACCTCTATTTGCTGATTGAAGTGATTGCTGATATGTTTTTGGTTTGATTATTTCTTGCATAGCAACAAAAATCTTTTGGGGAATAAATTGGCAAACCAAAAGTTCAAATTTTTTTGAAAAAATTGGTAAAAAATTGGGAAAAAATCAGATTTTTAAAAAACTGTAAAAATATGTAGAATAAGAGACAAAAACTGATTTTTTTTTAATTGAAAGGCATTTCCATAGCAATAGAGATATAGAGAGAAAATAAAATAGAGAGTTTAACTAATGAGTCATAGAAAATAGATTTTGTTGTTTATATTCATATCGTTGATTACATTGCATTCCACATCTTAAAAAGTATTAGTTCACAATGCATAACTGATAGATGACAAAATTTCAATTACAATAGAGTTTGTAGTACAAAGTTTCAAAAATCAAAAGTAGCCTATGATTCTTGCTAATTGCTACTATAAATAGAGCTATGCTAGAGGCTTGCACGCCCTAATGATGAAGCTCCTAGGGCTTTTCCTCTCCTAAGTTCATCAATCACATGAGGCTCCCAATTGGCCTCCTCTAGGATCTCAAAATCCTCAACCTCAAGAGCTACGTCATCATTAGCAATCCACTCATTGTCTGGATCAATCTCATCAAGGTCAATTGGCTCAGCATCCTCAATGGTACCTAGTTTTGCCTATGGACAAGTTAGTCTTTGGATTACAAGTGCAAAAACATTATGAATACAATTACAAATTTACAACTATGATTGCAAGTATACTAAAAGTCTAACCTTGAGCTTTCTTTAGCTTCAAATAAGCTATAAGGTTGTGGTGAACAAACACCAAGTCATTCATCTGTTGTTGTGTTAGGCGATTGCGTTTCTTCGAATGTATGTGTTCAAAAACACTTCAAGTACGCTCACAAGCGGATGAACTACATGGTTGACTCAGAATGCATTTTGCTAACCACCTAAAATTTCTGGTTTCATGACCAAAAAAATCCCACCATAGTGCTGAAAAACACATTAAATGGAGATGATGTCATATAAGAATATCTTAATTTTTTACACATTTTATGATTTTGTCCACAAAATAGAGAGATTGTCGAAATTTTATAGACTTTACCCAATTGCACGGTCTTCCTGCCTTCCACAATAGCCTTAGATGAGAAAAAACCCATTGCTTGCTTGTACATGGCTAACTCTCCCATAGCTGTCGTTAATTGTTCAGTGGTTGCAAACATTTTTTCCATGCATATGAACAAGCCCTGTGCAACCTCACCATCATCATCTCTAAATGAAGAGTTATGGTACATACTTGGATTAAGGTAGTATCCTGCAGCATGGAGAGGAGAATGCATCTGTCGATCCCATCTTCTATCAATTATGTCCCACAGTGGCATATACCTGTCCCTGTCATTTTCCATCCTACTCATCACTTCCTTGGCCCTATCCATGGCCTCATACAAATATCCCATGGGAGATTTATCCCCATCCACTAGTCTCAAGACCTTCACTAGAGGCTCTGAAAATTGTACAACTTCTTCCATTCTATCCCAAAAAATAGCAGAATAAATGTAATTTGATACTGCTTTTCCATCTGCTTGATTTGAGAAGCCACATGCCATCCACTCGCTTGAAACAAACATTCATTTCAAATTCATTTTTTGTTCACATAGAGTTTGTAGTGCAAGGAAGTGTGTTGCAAATCTTCTCACCCCTGGTCGAACTAATTCCTTGCCCTTTGTGAAAGTGTGCATCATACACAAAACCCTCGTGTGATTATAGATAAATTTGGTAATTGAGCGAGCCTTGTGCAATACCCCCTTAACTCACTCAAGTTTACCAAAGTCCTCTAGGGTTAGATCAATGCAATGTGTTGCACATGGAGTAAAAAAGATGGAGGGGTATTTGTCTGTCAAAAGTCTCCTAGCAGCAACACAAGCAGCAACATTATCTGTAATTAATTGAACCACATTTTGTGGCCCTATTTCTTTGACCACTAAGTCATACATGTTGAACAATGCACCTGTAGATTTGATTGTGTGATGCATCCACACATTTCAAAAAAATTGTGCCAATTTCACAAGACACGAGGAAGTTGATGAGTGTTCGATTCCTCCTATCTGTCCATCCATCTGACATTATGTTGCAACCAATCTTTTCCCAAATCAGTCGATGTTTAGCAACATCATTAACGTCTTGTACTGCATCATTATGCAAAGGAAGCCTTAATGACTAAGAAGATGGGGCTTTGAACCCAGGACATGTAGATGCAATAGCATCCACCATACCTTCCCAGTATGGAGACTTGTTAACATGGAATGGCAAGCTAGAGTAGTACCAAAAATTCGCTATTGCCTTCTTTGCTTGTTCATGGACAGTCTTCTTCCATCCTGTACTCTCCAAAGTGGTTTGTGATCCTGGTGTAGTACGAGGTGGGAAGAAAGCATTTATGTTTCCTCCACCTGTGTTTGGACCACATGCTGTAGAAGGTGTTGACCCAGATTCCTTGGAGAACACATGTAGAAGGTATGGTGGATGCAATAGCATCCACCATACCTTCCCAGTATGGAGACTTGTTAACATGGAATGGCAAGCTAGAGTAGTACCAAAAATTCGCTATTGCCTTCTTTGCTTGTTCATGGACAGTCTTCTTCCATCCTGTACTCTCCAAAGTGGTTTGTGATCCTGGTGTAGTACGAGGTGGGAAGAAAGCATTTATGTTTCCTCCACCTGTGTTTGGACCACATGCTGTAGAAGGTGTCGACCCAGATTCCTTGGAGAACACATGTGCCCCATCTTCCCCATCCAAGCAATTCCTCATAACTTTTGTAGAACTAGAGTCTATTTCATTCCCAGTTCTTGCCTTTTTAGCCTTACCTCGAAAATCCCTTCAAGAGCTTGTTTTCCTTGATAGGTGACTTCTGCAAGGCATTCTGTACAAAGAATGGTGTTATTTCTTGGCTCCTTTGCCAAATGCCATTTGAAGCGATAAATGACACCATTGATGTCACACAAACACCAATTGCATTTAACCTAAGTTATTGGTTTGGGTTCGGGTTCGGGGACGGGTGTGGGTACGAGAACCTGGTACGTGGGTACGTGAAATTTTTTTTTAGGGGTTTGGGTACATATGGGTACATGTGTATATATATATATACACACAAAAAAGAAGAAGAGAAATATACAGAATTGTAAAACTAAATCATTTCATAGTATGATACTTGATCATTGATCAATGCCAAATGCCAAAGATAAATATTCACGATCATTGATCATTGATCGAGCAAGATTCATCATACATTTACCCTGGCAAACACATTCCCAGGTCTAAGATATTTATAAACTCATTGTATTACTTCTAACTGATGTTCATTCTATTATCTAGTGTTTTAAATCAATGTATTTGCTACTACAAATAGACTGTGAGAAGTTGTAAAAGATTATAACCTTGTCTCAGATTGAGTACAGACTTTCATCTATCTGCTATTAATTTTCTGAGGATTAACTTCATACATCAGCTCTAAACATAACACAGGAAGTTCTTGCAATAAGTCTGAATATGTATTTCTAAATATGCTTGGTAAACTTAGTCCAATATTGAGTAGTATGTTTCAGATTTGGGTTATCAAATTTACTGTTAGTATCTATGGAGTGGATAGTAATGTTGTAATGTTGATTATCTGTTGTACTATTGCCTACTGCAAATTTTTTAGGTTGCTGTCAATTCTAGTCGTTGTATGTAATGTATCTGCTGCAAATATAAGCTCAGTTTGTATTGTTGTGGTCTGGCATAGTTTTGGAATACTATGATCTGCTCTTTGTTGGTTATTCTGAGTATGTACAGGTCCGATATTAATTTTTGAGTAGGTATCTATTGTGTATCAATCATATTTGAAAGTTGGAATGGCTTAGTATTGATTCCCAGATTTGCCTTTGCATTACACATTGAATTATCACAATGGAAATCATCACTATGAAATGATCAATGATCAAGTATCATACTATGAAATGATCAATGCTGTTTTAGGGTTAGGAGGAAAAAAAATTAAATGTTTTTTAAAAGTTTGGGCCCTTTTTTTTAACTTGGCCCATGGGTTTGCCTGGGTTCACCCGGGTTTGTGTTGGGTACGCACAAAGTGCGCGCCCAGCACCCTGGGTTCTCACACCCGTGAACCCACAGTGTTGGGCGCACACCCTGTGCGTACCCAACACGTACCCACAGACGAACCCAAACCGGGTGCGTACCTGAACCGGGTTCGGGGCCTGCGGGTACAAACCTTGCAACATAGCATTTAACCTTTGTTGAACCCGGAATTGCCTTGCAATGTGTCCATGCAAAGTCTTTTACGCACGGCATTATGATCAAATCTACAAATGCATTTTGATTCAGTATTAAGGCAAATGCAATTAATTGGGAAAAAGTAGCAAAATCATTTCAATTCCCTTGCACTAAATGTCAAGAAGGTATCAATTGCGAAAAAAAACTAGCAATACATGTGACTGAATTAAAATATAAATGTTCCATTTTTGTTTATGTATCTTCATTTTCCCTTTTACCTAAGCATCTACATCTACAAATGTATGTGTGAGTTTCATTTTTCCTCTATGTTTTCCATAATGGTATATGTATACTAGCTCTTGTTTTTTTGCATTTCATAGTTCCTATCAATTTATCTATTGTCCTCTAAGTACATTCAATTTATAAAAGTTCACTTTGTTTATAAATACTAAGCACAAATGTGAAAAAAATTCACTGTATTTTACAGTCCCATTGACCAAGTTTGGATATAACTCAAGCAACCATTGCATTTACAGAAATCTTAAGCAAATAGTCTAAAAAAAATTGTATTATTTTGTAAAAACGAAAAATAATACATTTAGAGTATACATATTTTATATTATTTTGTATTTTACAATATATTTACAGTATTTTATTTTGTAAAAATAAATACAAAATAATACTTTTGATATACTACAAAATAAAATAGTAAATATTTACAATTTTATAGTAAAACATTTACAGGAAAAATAAATATTTACAATAAAACATTATTTTTACAATAAAACATTTACAGAAAGAATAAAATATTTACGAGCCTCTCTCTTTAATCAATAATAAAGTTTAGCACATCAATATTTACTTTATTTTATTTGCACGATTTACTATATTTTATTTACTGTATAAAATAAAATATTTACAGTAAATAGTATAAATTTATAAAATTTAAAAATTTAAAAATTTAAAATATTTACTGTATTTTATTTATTCCATAGAAAATAAAATATAGTAAATATTTTATATTTTGTAACTGTAATTACACAACACGAAAATATAAATAGAAAATATAAATTTTAAAATATTTATTGTATATTATTTACTCCATAGCAAATAAAATATAGTAAATATTTTAAATTTTATATTTTAAATTCTGTAACTATAATTATATGAACACAACTAAAATATAAATATAAAATATAGATTTTAAAATATTTACTGTATTTTATTTACTCCATAGTAAATAAAATATAATAAATATTTTTTAAATTCTGTAACTATAATTATAATTACACGAACACGAATATAAAATATAAAATGAAATACAGTAAAAAATAAATATAGTAAATATTATTACTGTATTTACTTTATTTTATTTTATATTTCATATTCATGAGTGCTATAGAGTAAAAATAAATACAGAAATAATTTAGGATTTTTTTATGAAGTAATAAAAATAGCCTCTCGAAAGAAAGAAATATAGACGGAAATAGACACTTTGAAAGAAATATAGACGGAAATAGCCGCTTCGAAAGAAATATATACTCTATTTTTTTTAGAAGCCGTGAGCCTACCTAGGAATCGTTGGAAGGAAGAAATGGAAGGAAACCAAAGAAAATCGTGTGCAAATCGTTGTCGTTTATGCTCTCCCTCTGTAAATCGTGGTTGTTTCTGCTCTCCCTGATGTCCGTTGCTTTCCTTTGTGGATTGAGCCAGAAGCGTCAACTTATTATAGCCTTTCGCGCGGAGTTTAGGGCTGCAAATTTTCACGGGAACATTTGATGGGGTTGGTGAAAGCAATAAACACGATTTTTTGCCGATTATAACCAGATTAAAATCCGTTTAAATCGTCCAAAAAACATTGACTTTTTTCAACGATTTTTTGAAGATTTATGGGAAAAAAACGTGGAGGGCGCTGATTAATTAAAAATCGCGATTAATCGGCTTTTTTTGCAGTTTTCTGTGACTATGGTTTCTTGTGTTTTTTATCATAGATTCATTTGAAACAAATAGAAATATGCAAGGAGGAAATACTAAAAGGAAATGTGCTTCTCAAAACAAATTACATCATCAAATAGAGTCTATTGATTTCAGATTTAATCAGACTTAGTACAAGTGTTTTATCAGGCCTAGTATATGAAGTTTTAGACTTGGAAATGATCTTACAACAGCAGCAAATCATCATCTAAACACTCCAAACGCCTCATGGATGACATGCCAAAGACCCTCTGGTGTCCAACGCCTCTAAACAGCTACTCAACCTTCGAAAACGGGCTGAAAGAGAAGTTTATACATCAGCAGGCCCTCTGTCAAGTACACCTAGAATGGTATGGCCCCTAGAGAGGGCGATTTGCCTCTAAAAATTAGACCTTCACCAAAAACCCAAATAATGGCTTGAAAGATGGTGCCCAAGAGTGAGGAATTCAATGCACCAATGCCTAGAAAGATGTGCATTCTAACAACATCCTATTAAGTTGCCAAATAGAAGATGAGCATATGAGAGCCAAAATGATACTTTATACAAGTGAGAGGGAAATTAGGGCAACTTTCGGTTTGAAAACTCTTTTCCCATCAACGTTTTAGATCATACTCCATGATCCATCATCAGGATAATTAGCAAATAGAGAGAGACATCCATCATGTCTCTCTCTATCTGCTAATCATCCTGATGATGGATCATGGAGTATAATCCGAAACGTTGATGAAGAAAAATCGCACACAGTTTTATCCAGAAATCTTGATTACTAATGATCATGGACTATGGAAACAAAATGTTATTAACTCTTTTCCCTCCAAAATCCCACACCCCCCTCATGAGCTTTTAAAAATTATTTTAATTTTCTTATGTCTCCCTTGATTTTTGTGTCCACTTTAGGAGGCATAATATTTGGCTTTTAAAACAACGTTGTAAACACTAGGTGCCGAGGTGTTTTTTTTCGATGACCACAAACCCTTTCACTTAAGTTATAAAGTTACTTTATTAAAACAACCTAAGTGACAGAGAAAAGCAAATATCAACTAATCCAACTTTAGACCCACCAATGCCACATTAGGAAATGAACATGTTGGAACAAGATAGGCCTGGGCCAGTTGCCCAAAATTGACTTACTATAAATAGCACTGCTAAAAATAGTAAATACTTCCCCAAATATCAAACTGGTACAAAACCGAAGTACACTGAGATGCCCTATGACTTACTATAAATAGTAAGTATTGAGAATTGGCCACTACTAAAAATAGAAAGTTCTGCCAAAAACCAACACAAAGCCCAATAGTGGCTCTGGGTCCCCTAACCACTCCACTTAGCCTACAAGAACTCTATAATAGGATAATGGAATACTCCAACTACTCAAGTGCAAGAAGGGGACATTACAATTAGTACGTTTGCTGGTAGGTTTGAGAGAGGGATTAAGCTATAGGAGGGAGCTATTTTTATAGTACACATCTAGTATTTATATACATTTTTTAATCGCTAAAGTTTTTCAGTATATTGGGTTTTTCTATGGGAAATTTAGTATCTTAGTGATGATTTTGCATTTATTTTGTTACCTCTCTTGACTATTTTTTGCTACCATTGTTGCAGTATGGGATTTTGAATGAAAGTTGATATTATTGTATATGGAGAAAAATTATGAATATTTCAGCATAATGTTAAATTAGCATAGGTATCTTAAACACATCTATCTAAAAGACACTTAGAAGATATTACTTACTTTTGAGGCATCTATCTAACCCCACACATGATTTTAAAACTTAAATGCATGCACATGATATTAAATTTCCTCATATGTTTTAAATTTGCTACTTTTATTTGAAATGAAAAAAATGAAGTCAAATTTTTCAATCACCATATGTGAATTTGTAAGAATTTGAATTATGGTTAGTATTGTCATAATATTGAATTTCAAAAAATTAAGTCATCTTTATGAATTATGGTAATGTGAATTTGCTGTTGAGCATAAATGCTCAACAATCAAAAGCTTCATAGCTCTCATCAACGGAATTGCAGCATGGTTGGCTCATTCCGCAGATTGCCAAGTAAAGAGTCAGGCTTTGGAGCAATGGCAGTGATTGATGAGATGCATAAAGGTTTCTAAAAATGTAAAAATTGCCCTATAAAGAATGAGAAAATAACAATTAAATAGCATATCATTTTGAATGACTGGCATTGTTCCTGGTGACCCCCAGCTTAGCTAAAGACATTGTGTGATCCTACAATAGTTGGGCTCAATTTCTTTTTCAAATTTCACTACATAGGATAGCACAGCATCTCGTAAATGACATTTTTTACAGAATATACAAACTAAATGTGATGGCACTGGAGTAAAGGAAATGTGACACTCAGCATAATGCTGCCAGCAAGATAAGAGACCTGTGCACACATCCTCTAAGGATGGCAGCCAAGGCAAATATGGCACAACCATTTCATGTGGTGCCAGAATCAAGTTAGGTGCAATACAATGAAAGAAAACGCCAATGCAAAGGGGTGTAACAGTATTAGATGCAGCTGCAAACAAATGAGTCACAACTCCTTTATTGATCTTTCTCATTCAAAGCACAAACACCAGTAAAAGAAAATGGCGAGCAACATTTCACTGATTCTGCCTCTTGTTAACAAATCAGAATACCAAGTGGTGTGGGACTCAGGATGGCTAGGAGATATTTGACGAAGTTAGTAAATATTAAAACCATTGACAAAATGACTCGGTATATCAAATTTATTGCAAAAGCCAGTTAACAACAAAACAACCATGGAACCAACAATATAAAACAATGGCATTTGTAGGGACAACCTAAGAAGATAGGCATAGTAGTAAAATAAAAGGATAGGTGGCATGCTAGGCAATGAGGTATGGTGCCTAACATTATGGTGCAGCTACACAAAGAGGTGCAGTCTATTCATGTGGCACATAGAGGTGTTACACAAGCCAAATGCTTGTCTATGATGGCCAACATTCACACCAGCAATATACATTATGGGGCGCAACAATGAAATATAATTACACATTAAGTGGCTTGGCAATATGAACATTGGCGCAACAATTAGAAGCAAAGGCCAAAGTGAAGGGAAGCACAGCTAATTAAAGTGGTGCTTGGCAAGTTGATTAAGCATGGTGTGGATGATGAAAATGTGAACTTAAAAATATATGATGTAATGAAAGTATAAAATTTACACTTCAACAATCATTCAATGAAGATCAAGATCTTGGCTCTGAAATGATTAACAAACAAATTCATCATAGCAAAGATCTTGATTTGCTCCATTGTGGTGGGTTCTTCAAAGTAACAATAACCATGAAAGAACAATAATGATATGATGCAATGATAATGTTAAATGCTCAAAGATAAGTGATACCTATGCCTGATAATGATAATGATAGCTTGATTGCTTGATAATGCTTTTGATAATGCTCTTAATAATACTCTTGATAGTGCTCTTGATAGTAATAATGATTTAGATAGTGCTTTTGATAACAATGTGTTAGAGGATATGAATGAATGAAAACTTTGTATTTATATGCTTCACTTGATATTTGATCAATTGTGGAGATTAATTAAAAAGATCAATGGATAGGAAAATTCAAGATATAGTAAAACCTATAATTTGAATTTGGAAGGAGGGAAAGTTAGAAACTTAGAAGAATTAAATAAATAAATATTTATTTAAAATGATAGTTGGAGAAATAAATAAATATTAATTTATTGATTTTAGAAGAACAAATTTAATTTGAATAAATTATTTTAATTTATTTAAAAGATTAGTGTTAGCTAATTAAATAGTAGATCAATGATAAACTGAATTTAATTAATGTTGGAGGAAAAATGATAAATTAATTAAATAATTAAAATAAAAAGAGAGAAATATTAACTTAATTAAATTAATATGAATACAAGAATTAATGAGGATAATGATGAAATGATAAGATAAAAATGCATGTTTTTTTTAGGTGTCTACACATGACAATCATATTTCAAATCATGGTGTAGCCCTAACAAGCAAGGTGTGCCATTATTTAAATGGTAGAAGAATTATGAACAATGGTGCCAACTTGATAAGCATTTCTAGCCAAGCAAATGCTATGAGGATGCTAGTGGAACAAACATAGAGAGAGCCTTGCTCTAAAAGTCTGCAAAATACTTCATCTGGCAATAGTTTCAATGAAGGCTCTAATGTTGAAAATCAAATGAAATGGGTTGAAGGATCCCACTTTTTTTGGATGGGCCCGATCAACAGCCCATGGGAGTTTTGGGAAGTTTATAAAGGTTAAGTGGAAATGTTATTTTATATTATCGTGAAGTGGAAATGAGAAATGGATCAAAAGAAGATGATAAAAACTGGTCCATTGATCTTAGATCAACGGCCTATGGGTTTTTAAAATATTTTTAGAAGTAAGAAGACGTACCATTGGCTCATTGAAAGCCAAATAAGTTCCAAGGGACTTGACCAAAAATAAAGTGAAAATGCCTTTACATTTGAAATTAAGTCCACATCATTCGATCAATTTGATCAATGGCTCATAGAACTTTATGAAAATTTAGTAAGGCATAAGGCCAAAGGCCTTGCCATTGGCCTAAAAGGATGACAAGGCACATTAATATTATTGTAATGTGCAGGAACATTTGTAGGAATCATTAAAATCTTCAAAAAAAAACAAGTAGTTATTTATTATCAATGTATACATGTCAATTATATAACAAACATATTTAAAAAATCAATTCTCTTCAATTTAATTGGTAGACAAATTTCACCCGATATAAGCGATTAATGCGCTTCCATTACCTCCATTTTACGGAATTTTCTGCCACAATGACCATAATAAAAAATAAATTATTTACTTGTTTACTAAAGTTATTCTTTAAATAAAATTGGTGTCTTAGACATCTTTTACATTAATTTTTCTAATAATAGGTAGATTAGTCTATAAGTATTAAAAATATTTTTTATTAAATGCATGTACCTATTTACATGATTAAAATCAAAATTTATGTCTATGTTTTTATATAGTAAAAAAATAGTTTACTCTTAAGTTAATAAATAACTATATGTTGTTCTTCCATTTATTCACTTTTCTATACATAGATATTAATATTTAATATTTAAATACATCTATCCACCTTTAAAATGATATCTTTGCATCTAATAAATCTATAATAAATATAAATTTGATACACAATTTATTTCATTTATGAAAGTAAAAATAAAATTTATAGGTATACTAGTCTATGAATATTAATAACTAATTTTCATTAAATACATAGTATATTAGTAAAAAAATAGTTTACTATTAAGTGAATAAATAACTATATGTTATTTACCCATTTATTGACTTGTTATGCATAGATGTTAATATTTAATATTTATTTCATAAAGTAGAAATAATGACCTAATTAACACAAGCACCTCCAAATTGATATATTGATGTATTTTAAATAGATATATACTAAATATAAAATAAATAAACAATTTATCTTCATTTAAAAATAAATAAGTAGTAGAATCTATTTATGTCTTTTTAGATAGATATTTCAGATATGTAAGAGATTTATATAAAATTTAAAGTAAATAAATAATTTGTTTTTATTTAAAATAATAATATACAAATAAAATGTATGATCTATTTTTTTACTATATTTATTGCTTCCATACTTTAACATAGATTTATCTAAGATATCTATATATTACTAAATACTTTTCTTTAAAAAAAATGTACTTTAATATTGCAAAAGATAAATATTTAATTTACTATAGAAGTAATAGAATATTCTTTACCATGTTGAATATTGTAACAATTTTAAAACCATTCAAAACATTTACACCCACTATCCCAAAATGTACTTTAAGAAAAAAAATAGCAAACATTCCATACATATCTATATGTTGTACAAAATAGATATCAAATGTAAGGAAAAGACTCAACAATTTGATGTTACAACAAACTCTTTACCCTTGGAGAAAGTAATCAGCACCTAAACACTCTCCAAGCCTTTATATATAAGATTATTCACACTAGCATTTTATTCATAGAATTTTGGCTCTAGGAAAACTACCAAGTGGTATTCAAAACCATTGGTGGGTCCAATTGACACATGTTCATTGCTCGACATGCAAACAAGAGTTACACATGAATTGTACTCATCTTGCAAATCCAAACTTCAAACTTTATAGGAGAAGCTCAACATTCACTCTAGCTTCTCCAAGATGGACTCATCCTTTTCAATACTCTTAAATTCAATAATTTTTGAGTCCTAAAGGGGACCATCTACAAACAACATTAGAATGTTATCATGTTTAACTAAGAATGGAATGCCTCAACCCAGAAAATCTACTTGGTACAAATTAAATAATAAAGATACTGAGATCTAATGGACATGATAAGCCTTACAACTCCAACTCAGGATAATTGGCCTTAAGAACTTATAGATGTTGTACTTAGTAACTTTTATATCTTTAGTGTCTTTTAGGGGACATGTATTTAATGTGATGTGATAAAATCATTGTAACTATTTTACCCTAGTTATTTTTCAATTGGCTTGTGTGTTAAGGTGGAACTAGAGTTGAGGGTCCTTGTTTTTGTGCTGAGCATGGGGCTATATTGTTGTTTGGTTTGTACTTATGTTCTATGGCCATTAGTTATTTGAATCCTAAAATCAAGATTGTAAAGTGCTTTGCGCCCTGCCTTTAGATCTAATTCTACCTGCCTTTAGATCTAATTCTATCACAGGCTTTGTCACCAAGTAGATGCGCCTTCCACCAAGCAGGTACTTATCATTTGTGACATTGCTAAAATTTATCAAACACAACTAATTAAAACATAACAATTCTATTACTATTTGGCAGGAACTTCGCTGCCCTACAGTTCTTGTTGTAATGTGCGGGATCATTTGTAGGAACCATTAAAATCTTAAAAAAAAAACTAGTTATTTAGTTGTTAAGTTAGTTATGATAGTCTATCCTTAGGAGCTATGGAGAAAGTGATGCACGCTGGGGAAGCAAATTCATTATACATCATGTGATATCCATAAAAGAAATTGCATCATTGATCTTTATTTCATGCATCCCTTTTTTGTAAATTCTGCTGTTTCTTTGCTTGTGTCAAGACTCATCATCTGATATTCAGAAGGGCTGCACCTCATTCGATAGACCTTTGAAATAAGAATCATCAATCCTTTATGTTTGGGATGGGTAGAATCATCTGTTAAAAGTAAGATATCTAGACTTATTTAATTGAACAACATTTGGTTTTGAATTTCATATTTTAAGAGATTGACCTTGTATATTTTGTCATTATATGCAGCTGCATATGTTAACGATTTTGTAAGCTTTGAGTTTTCGCACACAGGAATCTCTGTTGAATTTCGCAGAGTTGCTTACTATTTAGTATTTGAGCTTCTTATTTATAAGATTCAACAGATTATTCTTGGCAGACTCTTTATCTTGATGTAGACAACTAAAATCAAGATTCCTTTTGATGATTATCAGGCACCAGGATTTGGCTTACTGGCCGATAACAAAGGATACGAGGACTGCATCATTTTGGCTTGCCATTGACAACTCCACAGTTGAAAATGGGTGTCTGCATTTTGTTCCAGGGACACATTTGGAACCAGAATTACGAGACCATAGTACTGGTCATGGTGATCGTGATAAGTCCCATATAATTTTAGCTAAACTTTCTGAAAAAGACACACCCAAACCTGCAGAATTAAAGCGTGGGGATGCTACTGTGCATCATGAACGAGTATTACATGGATCAGGTGGCAACTACAGCAATTCTAGTTGGAGAAGAGCATGGGTTATAGCATTCAGATCTCAAGAAACAGTTGAGGAGGAGCGCAGGAGAGGTTTTACTCACTCTCACAATGATACCCTAGAGGTGTTAAATGCAGTGGGAAAGCAGAATTGAAAGAATTAAATAGTTTGAAGTTTTAACGTTTGCACAACGTCATGGAGTATCTTTGATGTTAGTTCTTCAATGTAAATCTTGCCCCTTGTATTGTTTGAATGACTGGGAATAGCGTAAAATAGCTCTGAATAATACAGCTGATTAAAATGAAACAAAGTCTGAAAATTATGTTGTATAGTACTTCCAAGAAACTATATGGTAGAGGCCCTGTAATATTTCTTTAAATGTTTTTACCAAAGCATGCTATAGATGATATATTCATTGGGTTTTTCTTTGTTATTTAATGTAAAGTGGCATTGTTCCATATCTAGGATAGCTCCAAGTTTTCCAGTAATACGACATGTGTTTGTTTTTCAAAAAGCATGAAATCATTACATGGGATTGTTTGGTTAAGTGTAGGTGGCTTCCCATGGCCTGTTCTTGCGGCAGGGTTTCAGCCCTTGGTCAGTCTAGCGTATAAATTATAGTTGAAAAACTCAGACTTGGCAATAACCGGGTTCGATCATCGGGGATGTAAAAATTTGGAGAAAAACTTGATAATAATTTGACAAATTTTCTGAACATAAAAAAAACACATTTATAATTGTTTTTTCAAAATCATGAATTCTATTTAATTGAGGGAACATATTACTACTTCCTTTTATACTTCCTTTTATATATGGATCAAAATTAGAGTTTAACATACATAGACTAGGTATTTTGTTTTTATACATTAATTGTGGACTGGGGCTTCGTACCTTCAAATTAAAAAATTAACTTTTTTAACAGTAGTCTAAGCATCAATCTTTGAAAACTTTGAAAATTAAAATAAAAATAGTTTCAGCTAAAAACTATAAGTCTCTAAGAATTGCTTCTTGACATCAAGAATTTCACTGACTTGTTGCACAACTAAAACTATTGCGCAACCATAGAAAAGTTCTTATCCAACAATGAAGAATTGTTGGGCAACATTAGAAGATTTGCTACACAACATCTAAGGATTTGTTACACAACAATAGGAAAGTGTTCCACAAAAATAGAAAACCTTCTTACACATTGAAGTTTTTTCTATAATTGATAGCCTTAGAATTGGCATGATTTTTAGTTTTGCTTCATGAAGTGGATTTATCAATTAATCTGGTCATCATGATCTATATTAGTTTATAGATCAAAATACGAACTCAGTTTACACCATGATGCCATATGATCATATGATCTATGTATGGATTTCATCTATGGAAAACATGGGCCCAAAACCTTTTTTCCTACTTTTTGAAACTAGGGTGGGTGATTGGGATTGTAGTTCCTAGTAGGATCAAGGGGCAATGTCCCTTGTGGGAGTGTAGGGATAGTATTCCCTAGCATGTACCCTATGAAGCCTCTCTGCCAAGCCCAAATTGAGGTCTTTGAGGTCACATGAACTTTCATGGTGTATGCTATGATCAAACAAATAAATATGAAAAATGATGAAAATGAGTATTTTTGACAAACAAATTTAATGTAATTGTATTGAGTTTTTCTTTGCATTTGGTGAGTCATTGTTAAATTTTTAGTAAGTTTTTACTAAAGATTTACCGATAACTTACACAAAACTATATTACAAGTAAATCACAAGCTATTTTAACTTGCACATACTTGAAAGTTTTAGACAAACTTTTAAATTATAGTATAAATAGTTCTTACAAGAATATTTGTAATATTTGATAGTATAATTATTTTTGATTTAAAAAAGATACTTTTGATGTTGAATTCTCTTATTAAATATAAAATTCAATTCAATTTAATGTTAATTAATTTGTCACTATAAAAAGGTATGAAATGAAATTTTAAAAGATATTCACAAAAATTGTATTTTATTTGTAATTGTAAAATATTTCAATTAATTTAAACCATATAAAAATTATTTGAAACATTAACTCCCATGTGATTATACAAGTATCCATGAGGTTTGAATCACATGGCGCTTATAGCATTGTGTGCACAAAGTGAATGTTATTCATTTAGGAAATTTAGTGTATTGTCAAATACAACCATTCAAAAAAAGTCTTACCCTCAATGCATGAATCTTATCTTATGCTTGAACAATTGAGAACTTCATTTAAGAAAATGAATTTCATTGCACTTCAATAAGAATTGATAAGGGGCATAATTATTTTAACTAAATTAATTAGTCAATTATGAATGGAGTTTAAACAAGTGGAATGATGGTTGCAACTTTTAACTTGTGTTATTTGTTTTGTCTTCTTTATAGAAAGTTTATTTTATTGGTAAATGTCATGGAGTTTTTATAAGTAATATATACATGTAAGTAATCAATAAAATTATAAATTATTTAAGTAAAAAGTGAATGATATTAGATAAAGAAATTAGAATTTGAGTAGTGTGATAATTGAGTATTCTTTTGTGTGGGTAGGATTCATTTAAGGAAAAATGATTTTTATATTTAATTAGTTGTTGTAGACATCCAAATTTGGACAGTTAATTTATCCAAATTTATCATTTTTCGTCTAAACATCCTCTTATCCGAGTTAATTAAGTAATATTACTATTATTTAATTAATATGATCCTTAATTCTGCCAAATCCCTAAGGTATTTAATAATAAATACCTTACCTTATTTTAATCCTCCTTTCATCAAATAAATTAAATAAATAATACATTTATTTAATTCCTCACATGTCATTTTCATCTAATCCTAATCCATCTCTTATTTTCTTCATTAGGGATGTGCACATGCCTAGTCCTTGATTAGGATGTGTCACATCCTCCAACTTTTGCAAGTTGGCTTCTAATCCTCATTTATCTTCTAATTACTGATTAATTAAGCTTAATCAGTACCTTGGTCAACTCTCTCCATCCCCAATTTTTAATTCCTTTTATTCCTCAAGAATCCCTTTTCCCATGCATCTTCAGAACCTTTGACTTGTCACATCAAGTCACATGTGACAAATTCCCACCTTTTGGGAACATTGTCTTATCCACTAGTCTTTCAATCATTGTGAATTTAAAATTCACTTTTATTCACCAAGATTCTTCCCATCTCCCAATGTACTTGCAAGGTACGTACTTCCTCCACATCATGTACTTCTCTTCCACCTCACTTACACTTCATCTCCCCTTAGCCACTTCACCATCCACATGTCAAGATGTGAGGGCTTGTGGGTTCTCAACCCACCATAGCCCTTCATCTTGACCTTGTTGGATGCATCTCAATCGTTGAATTCTCTAGAGAATTCAAAATCTCCTATAAATACCCCCCTCCTCAAGGGCATTTTCAAGACTTTTGATTTTCATAACTACATGCTGCCAATTTGCATTCTCAATCATTCCCTATCATCTAGTCATCCACTTTGATCATTTTGCACATTCAATCTTGCATCTAGCTACATCACAAGCCATCAAGCCATCCAAGGAGCACACAAATCATCCTAATCAAGGGCCAACCAAGGAGACATCAACAGCAAGGAAGGTGAAATCGTTTGCATTTTCTTTTATCCATTTTCCTTCTTGTTTTATCACTCTTTTGGCTAATATTGAAGTGTCCTTAGTCTTTTATCACTTACATTTTTAAGTTATTTTGTGCATTAGAGTAGAGTAAAATTCTTAGGTTCACAGTTGTAATTAAGTATTAAATATTTTAAATCAATTTTATATAAATATGTATAATTAAGTTGAAGGTATGTTGAAATGGTAGAGTGATAATAAAATTTATTGTAGATTTAATTCAAACAAAATTTAAATTTATCTATAATATAAGTGAAATATTAAAGTCAATTAAAAATATATATTTATATATTTTATAGTGTAATTATATACAAAGTTTTATTGTTGGAGTAAATAGGTAATCACGTAATAATTAATTAATCATTGATTAATTATTAGATTTTTTTATTTTATTCATTTATGTTAAATTTAGGAGTGCTTTTTATTATTAACTTGGGCTATTTATAGGTTAAGTTGTCCGATTGCATAGGATAAGGACACTTGTCACAATTTAATCAAATCCTCATCTAGGGTTTTCTTTTTGCTTTTATAAATATTCATTGTTGTATATTGTAATCAATTCCATTACAATTCAGATTAATTCACAATACGGTATAGGTTAATCTCAATATCAGATGCTTGTGTGGGATTGTAGATACTAGATGATATCCAATTCAATGTCATATACAAACCTTTTTTAGAGAGGGAGAGGAAAAATATGCAATCAAATTATCAAAGTTCAAGTGCAAAACGAGGGCACACAATTTGATGAAAAAAAAATTTAAAAAGGTGTTTTTGGAAAATTGTTCTGATCATTTTTGTGGTTTTTCAGGGAGCACCTCATCCTGCATCAGCAGTGATGGCAAATGAATGGAAGAAACCCTATTCAAGGGAGCTTGTTGCATTCCCTGCTTCATGGGTTTATGAATCCAAGTGTTGGCCTTCAACAGGTTGGAAACCTACATTACCCTTTGATTGTAATGGACAACCTTGTATTGAAGATTGACTGTTGACTGGTCAAAAATAGGACATTGCAAGTCATACAATCATATCTAACTTGTTGCAAGTCCCCTGTTATACAAAGACCTACTTATGATTCATTAACTAGATCATTATGAAAACCATTCTACCAGTCTTTGGTAGGAACTTCACTGCCCTGCAACTCTTGTTTAAACTATGAAAACCAACACATTCTCCATGAACCATCTTTATTAAAGTAAAATAATAATTGTAGAACATCATTGAGAAGTACTAAGCAAAGTAGCACTTGGGTTTGGAAACTTGATTGCAATTGATTTATTACCTCATTAACTTCAAATAATAATTATTGATAGATTTTAATGTTGGTAGAGGATTATTTGGTAACAATTGAATCATATACCCAATTGCTCTTTGAGAAGGCATCCATATAGACTTTTTTAAAAAATCCCTAAATTGTAGCAATATCTCTTCCACTTTTATGCTCTTTTTTAGTATAAATATTAGAAGTCTTATATTAAAAAACCTTATCATTTTCTTCTCTCAAAATAATGAGAAAAAAATACCAATAATATTAATCAATCTCTTACTTTGAGTAGCACTTCCTAAGAAGATTATGGATTTACCTTCATATGAATTGATGATAAAACTTTAACCATCCTTCTCCAATAAATATGGTTAGACCATCCTATGAAGATACCATTTGTAACATGTATGCAAGGGGTTCTAAAGAATGCACAACATACATTAAGAGGCATAACACATACCACAACTTTATCAAAGACACATATCTATGAAAAACTTAACTTTACATTGCTTAGTTACATCTATCTCCACTCCTTGTTTCAACAATCTCAAATAATAAGTAGTATGATTATATTTTTCCAATCCACTTTAGTAAATCAAATTTTCTTGAGAGATAATAAAAAGGGGCACCAACTTTAGAGATCTCTATCTAAATTTTACCATGGAAGAGTTTAGTTAGCTTAATTTTTTCTTGAACCACATTCATGTTCAAACAAACATGTCTATGTATGGAGATAGAAACAAACCTCTCATCCATATTGGAATCAAATTTTATCTATTTGACTAGGATTGAAGTCACAACATTCTTTCATTTTCTTTTTTTTTCAAGGATGCTATTGTAGATGCAATTTACCAAAAACTTCATTTGTATGACCATCAACATCATGATGCCTAAATTTTTTAGTATCCTTCTTAGAGAAACTAGTAATAGCATTATGCTTATATTCTCGTTTACCCTTTCTTTTGTTCTTAGAATTAGATCCATCATAATCACCTTGCTATTTTTTATTTGGGAATAAAAATGAAATTTTTCTATGTTTATCTCCAGTAGGCTTGAGAGAAAGCCTCATCAACATCCTTAGGATTAGTAATAAAAATAGTCTTTGCATACTAATGTAATTATTCAGTACACCATAATCCATCACATCACTTCTCAATTCAACTACTTTCTTTCAAATTTCACTTATGTAGGCTTTCCAACTTTGTCCTTATATTTTCCTAAAAAATCATCAATCACTGTACCAATCCTCTTCATAGAAAATGGGATAAAATTGCCTCTTAAACATAGTTTAAAATTCATCCCACTTACTAAATAGTAGAAAATTTCTTAATTTCAAGTAATGAGCATAAATTTCAAACCAATATGAAGCATGCATGCCTACCTTCAATTGCGTAAAATAAAATTTTCATTGTTCATTCAAGTGGTACAACTTGAAATATACCTCTAGTTGAGCAAGTTAGTTAAAAATATTTAGCACTAACTTCACTTTGACTGGATGAATTTCTATCTTAGCCTTCAATACAAATGAGGGGAGACCACAAGTGGTATGAGCCTATTCCTTTGGTTTTGTCTTTGAATCCTCACTTATGTTTGGAACCTCCATATAGACTCCTAGCTTACCCATGAGAACCCTCAAGACCTTATTCACCCTTTCAAGCTATCCCATTGACTAAATGGTTTTAATTACATATTATTCTTTAAGATTCATCTTTTTTATTTTTCTATTCAACTTACTTGTGAGTACATCTTGCTATAAATAAAACAAAACACCTCCTCTACAACTAGCTAATCTAGAGAGAGGAATAACTTTATAAAATTGTCAAATTATACACACACCCCACAAATAGACATCAAAAGGAACTTGCCATGTGCTCTAAAACCGATCTAATTTATAACCAAGCTTTATATTCTACTACATAACTTACCAACACAAATATTACCTATTTCAATAGCATGCGACTTTTGACTTAGTTGTCGATTCTTATGCAAAAGTACACATAAATGGTGTTTGTATCTTTATTGTATTTTTTTTAAGCTCACACATACATAAAGGAAGACTATATTATACAATAGAGAGAAAGATCAAGTATAAAATCGAGCATACACAACCTTTGGCCTAGAGAAATCTAAATAGGGAAAATTCCACAAGAGCAAGGAATCTCCTCATACCACTATTTCCTTGTTATTTTATAAAGGTTTATTACCTTCTAGAAACTTTCATGGACATCTTACTTATTCAAGAGTATGTTCAAACACTTATACATTTTAGTATTTCTCTAACCTTCTTGATTACATTTCACAGTTTATAAGACTACTCTATTGAAGCAATCAAGTATAAAAAATATTACAATTGAAAGCAAACCCCTCACAATGTTCCTCAAGGGGTTAAAAAATCACAAGTTATAGGATATATTCAATGGGAATCTCAAAGGAGTTCAATATTTCAAATGCTCCAACAAACTTTGTTTCTATTTGCTCTATCTTATGGTTCAGTTTGGCATGGTTTTGTTAGCATGTGAAACCATTTTGAATTGCAAACTAATTAATGACATTTTTAACAACCAAAACTATATGAAATTTGTGATTAGGGTTGAGAGTCATTGGTGATTATTTTTCATTATTCTAACAATCTATTATGTGTCTAATCACTTATGAGACTTTTAGTACCATACTTTGACTTGATAAGCTCTTTGCAACCCTATTTTGAATTTTTTTCCTTACGGAAATGAGTTCTATGAATGTCGTGTGATTGGAAAAGTCTAAAGATATACATTTTGATGTTATTTTACATCACTAATGTGGTTGATCCATTTTGAACCAAATGAAGAGACCATATTTGATCCTAGAGGAATTCTCTCTAAGTTGAAGAAGATTGATTATATAAATTTGAGTCCTCAAATAAAGAAGGTTAATTATTTGAAGTTAAAAGTTTCAATTTTACACAAGATTGTTTTAAATCAAAGAAATTGATTGTGTACACAATAACAATTAAATGTTTAATATTTTCAATTAAAAAATTATTTTGATACAAATGAATTTGAATTTTTTTTTATTGTAAATTTAAAATAATTAAAATATCAAAGATATGTATTTCAATTGGTTGAGCACAATTGGTGAGGATAATTGTATGTTCCTTGATTGTGCCATCCACCAAGGTTCAAACCTCTAGAGTTACAATTGGGCCAAGTTTGACCTTGGGTGACTTTGATAAACTAGATCACCCTTCTTGTGATAGCTAAAAGACTACTTATTACATGTATACTTACTCATTATATTGTAATCTGTTTTTTTAATTATAATAATAAAAAACAAGAAAAAAATAAAATAGAATAAAAAAAAAGATTTTTGACATCCAAAAGACCAAAAAAAATTATGAGACACCAGACTTTTCCATTATGATTGAACTCCTCATTTTCTCAATATTCTTGTCTTTAACCAAATCCTGTAAAAAACTACTACTATATAACTCATCCACCCAAATGCCAATATACAATGCATTAGTTTCTTTATCAATCTACGTGGAATCCACAAAGCAGTCATTCATTTTGTAAAGGAGAGCGTATAAAAATTCTCAATCTGCGCCGCAATGCCCGGAAAGAATTCTTTGTAGGGCTCTTTTGATTATTTCATTATTTGTTTTACGCTTGGGAAATCCAGTAATCCCTTTGAAGGTGCATATATTCAACTCTGCTCAGCAGCTGGATATCTGATGGTGATGGCGATTACTTTTTAAACTCTCCACAAATCCCCCCTTCCAAAGAAAGAGTTCAAACTTCACTTCTTTCTTCAAAATATATGGAGAAGTTTTTGGAGTGTTTCTTCCGATTGGGTTTAAACAACACACATTTGACTTTTTACATGATTAATGACTCTTCTTATTCCATTCCTCATTTTTTTCTGTTGTACTTCTCTTTTTTCCAAAATATTTGGAAAAACTTTTGGAGTATTTTCCAACTGAGCTTAATCAGCATACACTAACATTTGAATTTCTACATGATTGGTGGACTCATGTGAGTTCACATCATTATCCCTCTCTTATTTTAACGTTGTGAACATACTAAATCTTATTTCTTTTTCATTGTCTCTATCCTTGTTCAAATTTAAATATTACTTATCATTAATATAATATATATTATATTATATGTTGGAAGACATTTGTCGTGCGTCAAAAGATTGACCTATTAACACCCAATGCAAATGCTAGAGATAAACAAATCCACGAGAAGCAGTTAGTCCATGTCCCAAATCCGAAGGGAGACGTTGGTGATTTAGTCTAACAATCCCCCCTCAGCGTCACCCGAGGGGATTTGAACATGCGACCACGACTTTGATACCATTTGTTGGAACACGTTTGTCGTTGCACCAAAAGATTGACCTGTTAACACCCGATCCAAACGCCAGAGATAAACAAATCCACAAGAAGCAGTTAATCCATGTCCCGAATCCGAAGGGAGACGCTAGTGATTTAGTCCAATAATCCCCCCCTCAGCGTCACCAGATGGGATTCAAACCCACGACCACAACTTTGATACCATTTGTTGGAACACACTTGTCGTTATGCTAAAAGATTGCCCTGATAACACCCAATACAAATGCCAGAGATAAACGGATCCACAAGAGGTGGTTAGTCCATGTCCTGAATCCGAAGGGAGACACTGGTGATTTAGTCCAACAATATAAGCCCCCAAGGTTTAGCTGAGTGGTGCAGGTACTCACTTTAAGTGTGTGGTAGTTTGACCACCCAAGTTCAAGTCCCATTCAACCTACTGGCTAGGATTGGGGGTGTCCTAGTGTTGACTTGGAGGTTATAGTAGCTCGCCTTATTGATCACCATGTTCATAGATTGATGTTATTAATTTCCCCAAATATATATCTTATATATATGTATATGTATATGTATGTATGTGTATGTATATGTATATGTATATATGTACATACATACATACATACATACATACATACATACATACATACATACATATATATATACCAACCTTATATATTTATATATTATATTATCTTTATCACAATAACATATATGATGGTTTGAAGTCTATAATCTTACATACAAAAAATATTAGTTTAAGACTATGTTTATTCATTAATAAATTAAATTGTATGATTAAATTAAAGCTATATGGCACATAACTTATACTTTATATAATTATAATTTATATCTATAGTTCTAAGTATGTGCCTTTATGGCTGCATATATGAGTATGCTTGGAAGTAAATATTTCCTTTGTAACTCATTCATCCACTATACGACTAATAAAAATTTTATCATGAAATTTGCATCCATTTGTGTCTATATGTGATGCTCTAGAATTTGATTTTATACACAAGTGAAAACTCAAAAACTCAAAATCCAACTGAGTAGACTCATACCACCCATACTCCATTTAGATTGGAGGCTAAGATATATATTCATCCATGTGAGGGTGAAATTAAGACTAAAAATTTTAACCACTCAATTGCTCAACTAGAGGTATATTTTAGGTTGTTCCACCTTAATAAAGAGGAAAAATATTATTTTACATGATTGAAGTTGGTTAGTCACACTTTATATTGGTTTTAAAATTATGCTCATTACTTGAATTTAATAAACTTTCTACTAGTGGGATGAATTTTGAACTTTGATTAAGTGATAATTTTATTGCATTTATTATGGAGAGGATTGGTAATTAATTGATGAATTTTGAGGCAAAGACCAAGTCAAAGTGTGTAGGCTTCCATAAGTTAATTTCATAATAAACCAATTCAAACAAGAAGTTGTTTGATAGATCATGGTGTATTCATGAAGAAAATTATTATGGCAAACCTGTTTTGATTACTAATCCTAAGGATGTTGATGAATCTTGCTCTCAAGTCTATTTCCTAGAGGTAGACAAGGGAAAAGACTCGTCTTCATCTCCAAATCAACAAAAAAAAGGTTATATGGTGGATTCAATTCTAAGCATAATAGAAATGGTAAATTTTGAAAATATATGTATTATATTATTTATAATTTCTCTAAGAAGGATACTGAAAATCATTGTGAGCACTGTGATGTTGATGGCCATACAAATGTATTAGTTGTAAATTGCATATGGAATAGCACTCTTTAAAAAATAAGAGAAGAAAGATATAACTTTATCCCAATAAAAAGAGATAATATGATTCCAATATGGATGAGAGACTAGTTTATACCTCCATTCATAAACGTGAATTTTTAAACATTAATGTGGTTCAAGAAAACAAGTGAGATAACTAGACCATTTCATGGTAAAATTTAGAAGCAAAAATCTAAATTTTATTTGTTTTAAATATCTTTCAGTAAAATTTGATTTTAAAATATTTTGTATACTTAATTGGGTTAAAAAAAATATAATCATCCTACTCATTATTTGAGATGGGTGAAACAAGGAGTAGAGATATAGGTAACTAAATAGTGTAATGTTAATTTTGGCATAGATAAATCTCTTTGATGGAGTTTTGGAAATCTTGCACCTCTTGATTTGTGTGCTCCCCTTTCATATATGTTCAAGATGGTGTCTTCATCAGAGGAGCTAACCAAACTTTATTGGTGAAGGATGATTAAACTTAAGTCATCAAGTCATATAAAGGTAAATCAAAAATCACATTAGCAAGTGCTACATAAAGTAAGGAATTGATTAATGCTATTGGGAATTTTTTTCTCCTTGTCTTGAGAGATAAGAAAATAAAATAGTTGTGAATATTAGACTTCTAATATTTCTACTAACAAAAAATATAAAAAATAAAAGATATATTGCAACAACCTAGGGAGATTTTCCAAGAGCCTATGGGTATTCCTCCTTGAAGATCCATTAAGTATGGCCTTCATTTCATACTTAATAATCATCTCCTCAACATCGATATTTATCAAAAATAGTTGTTTGAAGTTAATGAGGTAATAAATAAATTACAATCTTTGTTAGACTCATGTGTTACCTACCTTAGTACTTCTCAATGTTCTCCAATTAATGTTTTACCTAATAAAGATGGCTCATGGAGAATGTGTGTTCATTTTTGTATTTTGAATAAGATAGTTTTCAAGAATATATGTACCCTTTTCCATGGATTAATTATATATTGGATTAGATATGTAATATGCTAAGTAATTCACCAACCTAGATTTAAAATTTGTTTATCATCAAGTGGGAATAAAAGAGGACATATAGAATATACAATTCATGACAAATCAAGGTTTGTATAAGTAGTTTGTACTTTATATTGGGTTGTCTAGAATGCTACAACTACTTTCATGAGGTTAGTGGATAAGGTATTAACCTATCATTTACAGAATCAAATGTAACTGTTTACTTTGGATCATATGATCTTTGACAACACTTTTGATGAACATATAATGCATGTGAAACAAGTTTTGGAAGTTGTTAAGGAGAAAAATGTTGCAATTAAACGAGAAGATACTTGAATAATTTGTACAAAAATCACATATTTACTTGGGGCATGTAGTTAGAGATGAAATTTGAGAATATAACTAAAAAATTTGAGGCCATCTTGAGGATTTCATGCTTTCTCTTACTCGTTTATCCACCAAGATATAATTTATTTATTTTTCTCTATTATATTTATTTCCTTGTTGCATTAAACTAAGTTAACAAGGACATTTACAAATATAGATCTTGGTTTTATATTTATTTTAATATTTTGTTCCATGTTGAGACCTCAATTGTTGATGTGTAAGGAGGACACTAAGGTAAAAGTTGTGGTAGGAGAGGCAACAAGGAAGAGATCATATATCCATATATATGAGGCAGTGGTAGAAATGTGTGGTAGTGCACAATAATTCATAACACTCAAGAGGTTAGACACCTTGTGGGTGATTATGGAGTGGAGGAGGTGTTGGATCTCATTTGTGTTTATGGTTTGTCCTTGATGACAAAACCACTTTCAATTGTTGACTGTCTCAGATTGGATCTTTATGCTTTATTATGGTACTTCTTTGATGACATTGGCATTGATTTACATTCAGATGGTTTTAGTTCAATTTTGGCATTGGTTTACATTCAGATGGTTTTAGTTGGTTTTGATATTCTGCAGTTATTCATGGACAACCTTGTGTGCCTTCACAATTGATTTAGTTTGTTGTTTACTAATGCCTCGAGTTCCATGTGCAAACAGATGGCATTCACTGTTTATGCTTTCAAGTGTTTATGATGTTCAGTTTAGTATGAAGGTTCTTAAAGTGAAGGTATATCTTATTTTTGTTTGTATTATCACTATTGTTGCATATATTCCTTCACATGGTATTCAACTTGCTTGCTTCATTGGAAAATTCAGTCATTATCATATGATAGCACTATCAGATTTCATTGCTATGATCTCTTTACACGAGTCAATTCACATCAGTGATACATCATATTGGTATATACATTTGCATTGCTTATACACTTAAGGTCGATATCATTCTCATGATCTTCCGGGCTCACACATATTTAATTGGCTCGAAGGTAATTGACTTTGGAGAGTTTGTTTTGATAAATGACTTTGATTAAAGTCATATGATTTTAACAATGTATATGAAGACACTTTTGCATGAGCCTTGATCGACATCTAAAGGTATCTTGTCTCATATATAAGAGATGGTAATGATTTTTGGGCTTCATTCTTAAATGTTTAACTTGCAATGGTTTCAGGCCTCATTGCATTTGAAAATTGACTTTGGGTAAAGTCATCGACAACCATCATTCTCCATAAGCTTATGTCGGCTTTATGAAATTCTTTGACAAATATCAAAAGTCACTTTGTAAGTATTATGTGTTATCATTGAGCATGCTACTTGATGGTTATAAAGTGGTCAGCATTTTCTTTGGATAGCGAATTAAATTAGTTTTGAAGTTGATTATTATTATGTTTCTTGACTTTGAGTGGACTTCAAATCACATTTCATTTTAACAAAGTCATCGATGGAAATGAAAACATGTTAGGGAAAATCATTTTATTTTTGGCTGAGTAAAGTACCCTAGCCGCCACCATTGCAATATGCTTCTCTGTTGTAAATAACACATGGCCGACTCTAGAGGTGTTGAGGTTTTCAAAGCAGGTTGGACTATGAACTTTGTGCAAATGAGAGCTCGGCCTGCATATTGCTCATCATTATTTGATGGAAGTCGATGGTTGGCATCAAATCTATGGTGTTTATTTGATTGTTGCACAAACATGTATCATTATTTGGTGTTTTTATTTAGCAAATGGCAATCCTTGTGCATTATTGATTTTTGGATAACTCTTTGTGGTTGAAGACATTTTTGCATGATATGGGTTCGGTTACACTTTCTCCTAAATCAGATTTTCTTTGCAAATTATTGATCATTGTGTTCATTTTGAAATGAAACGGTTACATTTCTTGACAGTTTGGTAAACCATAAAACATAACAAGCAATGATACTTCTGTGAAATTTTCCACCTGTCATTACCTTGATGGATTCAGCATATGGGTTTTCTATTTATGTTTTTTCACACAATGGGTAGTCGTGCTTTTTGAGAAATTTGTCAGTTTCAATTAGAAATCTCTTCATTCATTACATAAATTATAGTTTAAGCTTATGGGTATTCAAAAATAAATGTTTGAGCATTTGGGTTTTCTAAAATTAGTTTCAAATGGTCTTTATTATGAAGAAAACTGCACTTGATCTGGGTTTTTGGTTAAAAACTCTTGTAGTTATGTAAAAGAGTGGTGATATATCATTGACATGTTTAATTATAGCCTGTTGTTCAAGCGTTACTCTTGCAGACATTTACTCTTATGGCACATATTCTCAGAACAGCAAGAGGGTTTCAGATTCCTTCTAATAAACGCATTCTTTGAAGACCTCTCTCTGGCAGACATATTTGAAAAGATATTTAAATACAATGTTGTGAACACTGAATAGAAGTCTTTGGTTATCATTCTGAGACATAATTATTTGGCTGTATCAAGAGATGTATTGAAAGACTCTGTAATACAAAATTTGGAAAACATGATGTAGAATAGTATTGTAATTCTTCTATATGTAATATTTTAAGGATTCAACATTTGGATTCTTAGGGTATTAGGTAGATGAGAAAATTGAGTTTTATGAGCTTACTTGAAAACAAAGAGATCCTCTAATATTATTATTGTTCAAAAAATAATTTGAGGGGTTGGTGCTCCTTGAAATTGGTGTTTCAAAATGAGGGGTTGGTGCTCCTTGAGTTGGTGCTCAGAAATTAGCCTATAAGGCATTGTTAACAGTGGTTTTTGAAGATTAAGCCAATAAGGCAATTTAGGAGTGGTTTTTCTACCCCAAGACTTGGAAAATCCTTTGTCTTATGGTCTCTTTGTTTTGATGTCATAATGTTTCTTGATTGTGATAATTTTTATTAGTCTTATCATTGTTGAATGTTAGTTCCTTCATATCTACAAATATTTAGTTCAAATATCTTGCACAAGTCATTGTTGAAGAGTCTAATTCAAAAGGAAGCTTAAAATTTCTCATTTGATTCATTGCTCAAGAATAGTTATAATTTATAAAGTTGTTTGTTGTCTCAATACCTTTCTTGTCTATAAAGTTGCATTCAAATCAATTGTTTAAGAAGCGAGTCAATAATGTTGATCAGCATTTGCACAGTCTTATGAGTTGCACCTGTATTGTCATCATGCTTTGATTGTTAATCAATGTCATCCATAATTGTTTTGGAAAATGCAAGATATCTCACTCAAATCATATTTGCATAATTTTTCTAATAGACTAAGTTAATGTTGTCATATCTTTGTGCTTTCAAAGTGATTACTCTACTCTGTTGTTGATAGAAAAGGAAATCAGAATTAAAAGTCTTGATCGAAGTTGAAAAAGTTTAGACACTGATTCACCCCCCCTCTCTGTGTTTGTCCATAACTCCAAAAATATGTATCAGAGCGTAGGGTCCTCTGATAGGTCTAAACCACCTAGGATTGTTCTTGGTTTCTTGGAGTACTTTGGTTAATATGGGAAAGAACAGAAGGAATAAGGGAAAAAGATGTTCTCAACAAAATGCTATTCATCATGTTCAACCTGAATCTAGTATAAGGAATAACGAGGAAGAGTTCATAAATAGTAGCTTTGAAATGGTAGAGTATCCTAGATCTGGAACTCCTCAGTTTGAAGGTATAAATTTTATTATGTGGAAACATAGGATGGAAACATACTTACTTTCTTTAGGGTCTGAAGTGTGGGTTGCAGTTGAAAAGGGTTGTACTACATCTGTAACATCTCCTTCCACTCTTGAGGAGAAGAAAGCACTTGAATTCAATACCAGAGCTATAAATGCTATTTTTAATAACTTGCCAAATAAAGTCATTCATTACAATAGTGCTAAGGAAGTTTGGGACAAGTTGATAGAAATGAATCAGAATAGTGAGTTACAAGAGGAGATATCTTTGGGTACTGAAATAAGTTGTGAAACATCTGAGAGTGAAGAAGGTGTAAACCTTCATAGTTTTGAAAAGAAGTCCAAGGAGATCATTAATGAATATTTAAATGATCAAGAAACTTGTGTAAAAGTAGATCAATCTTTGGATGAAGTTAACTCTAAACAGGAATATGATGAACCAAAAAGTTAGGTTGATTTGGAAGGTGAACTCCTATGTGCCTTAGATACTATTAAGCAGCTTAGAAAAGAAAACTAGTTTTTAACAAGACAGCTTCAGCAAGAAGAGAGTTTGGAAGTCAAGTTAAAAGACAAGGATGAATTGTGTAATAAACTAGAAAATGAGATTGTTTTTTTAAAGAAAAGTTCAGATAATGATTCCTTGTTAAAAGAACTAACTCTTAAGGATGATATGATTATAAGTCGGAAAATTGAAATTGAAAAATATAAGAGGATAGTAGATGTTGTGAATTTTGATTTGGAGATTAAAAATATTGTTTGTCTAAAACTTGAACAAGAGGTAGTTGCTTTAAGAAAAGAGCTTGAAAGTGTTAAGGCTCAATCTAGTAAAATTCAGAAATTTGATGATAGTACTAATATATTGAATGGGATGTTGGGCTGGCAAAAGCATTCTAAAGATCCTACAAGAGTGGGATATGAGGTTGGACAAAGCTCTGCAGACAAATCTAAACATGAAACAATGTTTACTACTTCAGATGGAAAGAATTTTATAGCCAAGCAAACACCAAGAATGAAGGTTGATCTTGGTTACAATATTGCTGCACCAAAAGATAACATTGACACTAGAAGACAATTTAAAGGTATTCATAGAGAAAGGAAAAATGTCTTCAGATCTTCACATCCTTGGCATGATCATTCATTCAAGTATAATCGTTCTTTTCAAGGATATTGTTATGTTTGTAATGACTATGGTCATAAGGCAATTGATTGCATAAGATGGTCAAATAAGAATCATTCTAATGTCCCTAGAAATGAGGATGTGGTGTGTTACAACTGTAACAATTTTGGTCACTTAAGAAGAGACTGTAGAATAAATACAAGTGATAATAATGTAGAGAACAATGCTAGAAATGTCTGTAGGAAGTCTTCTATTTCTCAGAATAATCACAAAGTCATTTTTTTCAGATGTAATAATATTGGGCATAAAGTACATCAATGCAAATTCAATAGAAAGACAAGTACTTTAAGCAAACAAGTGAAAAATTCTTCATTGGAGTGGAGAAGAAAGAGCAATCAAGATGACAAGAAGAGCAATAAAGATGCTTCTGAGAAACCTCCTTGTGTACTCCTTGCACAAGTGTTTCCTTCCAGGTCTTGAGAAGAAGCAAAGACTCAGGGGGAGTCTATTATGGTATCATATTTTACCCCTATGGAGTCTAGAATGAGGTATGAAAACTTGCATTTACTTTTGGTGGTATAAGATGTAAAGAAATGGCTTGTAAATGCCACTATTTCACTATGTTTATTTAGATTAAACTAATTACGGAGGTTTGCATATGTTTTTGAAATTCAAGTTTGAAGTACATTAAAAGTTTATTGGTGAGGTTGATGCTCAATTCTTAAGGTGTTGATGAATCTAGTGTCTAGCCAGTGAACTAGACAATGTTTTGAAGGAAGAGAAATGGCTTATTTTGGATCACATAATGTCTTTTTTTCATAACATGTATTGCTATGAACAAAGAAGTAAAAGAAAAAATGAATAATGTTTGCACAAAATTGGTGGACAGCCAGTCCATTCAATGACAGTGATTATTTTCTAAATCTAACAATCCTATAAATCTTTTTACTCTTTTATGGTGGACACTATGTTTGGTGATGAGTTTGTATGGACTGTGTTATTTGAGACAACACTTTTGATTGTAACATAACCACAAAAATTTCATGGATCAAAAGTAATATTTGTTTGAGGAGTTATATGACAGTGTGTCATGACTACTTGTTTGAGTTTGTGTCTCTGATATTGACAATCATTGATAGGTGTTGAAGCTTTGTGGTTTAAATTCCTTAACCTTTTTTATTACTGACAAAGGTAATCATACGTTTTGAAAGTGACTGAGGTTACTTGTGCTGAGAAGAGGTTGGTTGTTTGTGGTCAAATTCTAGTATTGCTAGATTGA
This sequence comes from Sequoia sempervirens, assembly GCA_007258455.2. Lineage (NCBI taxonomy): Eukaryota > Viridiplantae > Streptophyta > Pinopsida > Cupressales > Cupressaceae > Sequoia > Sequoia sempervirens. Next base: position 26,760 of record VDFB02320972.1, on the reverse strand, counting down.
AGTTAATCAAATTGAATGTGGAGTAGGTGATCTTGAATGTGCCTTGAACGAACATGACAAAGAAGGTGGTATGTTCAAGTAATAGGTCTTCAATCTTTAGCCAGTTCTTATGGTATTTGGTTGGCTTCTCAGTTATGTTTCATGGCATTGCACATTCTTCTCTTCTATCCTTTTTCATTGAGGCAAAAAGGGGGAGAGTCATTTGTGTTTTTCCATCAAGGACAAAGGGGGAATTTGTTGGATCTCAGTTGTGTTTATGGTTTGTCCTTGATGACAAAACCAATCTCAATTGTTGACTGTCTCAGATTGGATCTTTATGCTTTATTATGGTACTTCTTTGATGACATTGGCATTGATTTACATTCAGATGGTTTCAGTTGGCTTCTGGCATTGGTTTACATTCAGATGGTTTCAGTTGGTTTTGATATTCTACACTTATTCATGGACAGCCTTGTGTGCCTTCATAGTTGATTTAGTTTGTTGTTTACTAATGCCTCAAGTTCCATATGCAGACATATGGCATTCACTATTTATGCTTGCAGGTGTTTGTGATGTTCAATTTAGTATGAAGGTTCTTCAAGTGAAGGTATATCTTATTTTTGTTTGTATTATCATTGTTGTTACATATATTCCTTCACATGGTATTCAGCTTGCTTGCTTCATTGGAAAATTCAGTCATTATCATATGATAGCACTATCAGATTTCATTGATATGATCTCTTTACACGAGTCAATTCACTTCAGTGATACATCATATTGGTATATACATTTGCATTGCTTATACACTTAATGTCGATATCATTCTCATGATCTTCCGGGCTCACACATATTTAATTGGCTCGAAGGTAATTGACTTTGGAGAGTTTGTTTTGATAAATGACTTTGATTAAAGTCATATGATTTTAACAATGTATATGAAGACACTTTTGCACGAGCCTTGATCGGCATCTAAAGGTATCTTGTCTCATATATAAGAGATGGTAATGATTTTTGGGGCTTCATTCTTAAGTGTTTAACTTAAAATGGTTTCGAGCCACATTGCATTTGAAAATTGACTTTGGGCAAAGTCATCCACAGCCATCATTCTCCATAAGCTTATGTCGGCTTTATGAGATTCTTTGACAAATATCAAAAGTCACTTTGTAAGTATTATGTGTTATCATTGAGCATGCTACTTGATGGTTATAAAGTGGTCAGCATTTTCTTTGGACAGTGAATTAAATCAGTTTTGAAGTTGATTATTATTATGTTTCTTGACTTTGAGTGGACTTCAAATCACATTTCATTTTAACAAAGTCATCGATGGAAATGAAAGCATGTTAGGGAAAATCGTTTTATTTTTGGTTGAGTACAAAACCTTAGCCGCCACCATTGCAATCTGCTTCTCTGCTGTAAATAACACATGGCTGACTCAAGAGCTGTTGAGTTTTTCAAAGCAGGTTGGACTATGAAATCTGTGCAAATCAGAGCTCGGCCTGCATATTGCTCATCATTATTCGATGGAAGTCGATGGTTGGCATCAAATATATGGTATTTATTTGATTGTTGCACAAACATGTATCATTATTTGGTGGTTTTATTTAGCAAATGGCAGTCCGTGTGCGTTATTGGTTTTTGGATAACTCGTTGTGGTTGAAGATGTTTTTGCATGATATGGGTTCTGTTACACTTTCTTGATCATTGTGTTCATTTTGAAATGAAATGGTTACATTTCTTGATAGTTTGGTAAACCATAAAACATAACAGGCAATGATACTTCTGTGAAATTTTCCACCTGTCATTACTTTGATGGATTTAGCATATGGGTTTTCTATTTATGTTTTTTCACACAATGGGTAGTCGTGCTTTTTGAGAAATTTGTCAGTTTCAATTGGAAATCTCTTCATTCATTACATAAATTATAGTTTAAGCTTATGGGTATTCAAAAATAAATGTTTGAGCATTTGGGTTTTCTAAAATTAGTTTCAAATGGTCTTTATTATGAAGAAAATTGCACTTGATTTGGGTTTTTGGTTAAAAACTCTTGCAGTTATGAAAAAGAGTGGTGATATATCATTGACATGTTTAATTATACCCTATTGTTCAGGCGTTACTCTTGCAGACATTTACTCTTCTGGCACATATTCTTAAAACAACAAGAGGGTTTCAGATTCCTTTTGATAAACACATTCTTTGAAGACCTCTCTCTGGCAGACATATTTGAAAAGATATTTAAATACAATGTTGTTAACACTGAATAGAAGTCTCTGGTTATCATTCTGAGACATAGTTATTTGGTTGTATCAAGAGATGTATTGAAAAAATCTATAATACAAAATTTGAAAAACATGATGTAGAACAGTATTGTAATTCTTCTATATGTAATATTTTAAGGATTCAACATTTGGATTCTTAGGGTATTAGGTAGATGAGAAAACTGAGTTTTATGAGCTTACTTGAAAATAGAGAGATCCTCTGATATTATTATTATTCAGAAAATAATTTGAGGGGTTGGTGCTCCTTGAAATTGGTGTTTCAAAATGAGGGGTTGGTGCTCCTTGATTTGGTGCTCAAAAATTAGCCTATAAGGCATTGTTAACAGTGGTTTTTGAAGATTAAGCCAGTAAGGCAGTTTAGGAGTGGTTTTTCTACCCCAGGAGGGTTTTCCACTTGGAAAATCCTTTGTCTTATGGTCTCTTTGTTTTGATGTCATAATGTTTCTTGATTGTGATAATTTTTATTAGTCTAAACATTGTTGAATGTTAGTTCCTTCATATCTGCAAATATTTAGTTCAAATATCTTGCACAAGTCATTGTTGAAAATTCTAATTCAAAAGGAAGCTTAAAATTTCTCTTTTGATTCATTGCTCAAGAATAGTTATAATTTTCTAAAGGTGTTTGTTGTCTCAATACCTTTCTTGTCGATAAAGTTGCATTCAAATCAATTGTTTAAGAAGTGAGTCAATAATGTTGATCATCATTTGCACAGTCTTATGAGTTGCACCTACATTGTCATCATGCTTTGATTGTTAATCAATGTCAGCCATAATTGTTTTGGCAAATGCAAGATATCTCACTCAAACCATATTTGCATAAGTTGTCTAATAGACTAAGTTAATGTTGTCATATCTTTGTGCTTTCAAAGTGATTAGTCTACTCTGTTGTTGATAGAAAAGGAAATCATAATTAAAAGTCTTGGTCGAAGTTGAAAAACTTTAGTCACTGATTCACCCCCCCTCTCGGTGTCTATCCATAACTCCAACAGGAGGATCCTAAAGAGGCATGACTATTGAGTTGGATTTGGTTTATCTTTTGGGGATGATGAAAGGAAATTAATGATATGTAGACTAAACTATCAAGCACTAAGGGTGATAGTAGGAGAGAGGGATATTGTTGTTGAGATTGAGATGGGTTATGAGGAAAGAAAGAAGATCCTTACAGAGAAAGAACGAGAGGAAAAAAAGAGATTGAAACATAACATAGGAGAGAGAAGAAATGTACAAGAAGGCAGTGTGTTATAAGCATTATTTATATAAAAAACCATATGAGAATTGAGTTAGAGATATTTAATGATGGAACTCACAAACATAGAAGAACCAAAGTGGTCAATTAAATGGATAAGAACCATAAGGAAAAAAATGACCAAGATGATGCAAACATTGAAAGAGTATGAAGCAATGGTGAAATCAAATGAATTAGACCCTCTTTTTAGAGACATTGTAGAGGTGGTGGAAAGGGAAAGGATTATAATCATGGAGTCTTAGGTGGAGGTGAGATATCTAACTTAGGGACCATCAAATGATTAGTTCAATCTATGGGTTATAATAATGGAAGGGTTTGAGGAGTTGATGACGAAAACTTTGAGATGGAGGAATTTGCATACCAGTGTAAACCATTAGACATCAAATTTAGTAGGTATGATAGTGTGTAGAGAAGGGAAGAAATAAGAAAATTAAAATTCAAGGAAGAAAATGAGGAAAGAATCAACAACAAGAGAGGAGATATCTAGAAATTTGAGTTTTGTATTGGAAACACTGGAGATGTTTGATGAAAGTAGTAACAAAAAAGAAGAGGGATAGTAGATGAAAAATAGAGATGTTTGATGTTTTGATGTACATATTAGGGCATGCGTGGTTAATAGGACAAGCACACAATAGATTATTTCCCATTGTTGACCCTTGGTAGGAAACATGAACATGAACCTTAGTATAATAAGAAGCTCAAAGATGAAACCTTGTACTAGTAAGGGATCACTAAGGCATATGTATTGGAAATTAGAGAATTATGTGCCCCAACACATGATTATCATCTCCAAGGTAGATGAAATTTATGAATAAGATAATTTCTTAGATTTAAGGATCTAAACTAGCCCCATTATACTATGAAGAAAATGATTAAGGTGAAAGTCAAGGTGGTCACCACAATAACAATAGAGGGGGCTATGATAGGGGAAGAGGCCAGAGAAGAAGGGAGGATGTCACATATTTCAATTGAGTGATATCTTATCATTATGCTAACATTATACTACTTCTCTCTAACCTTCTTGATTACACTTCAAGCTATATATAAAACTACTTTATTGAAGCAATCATAGAGTAATAAGTTGTTTTACTTAATTAATTTAATCATATTGGTTAATTAATTAAGTCACTTATTCCTCTTTATTACTTAAGCTAAACTTAGGCACATTAATAATTAATTATTAATTATTAAGTGTGCACACTAGGGTTTCATTTAGGGTTTCTTAGGTTTCTTGATCTCCTTCATAAGGATTGATCACATTGTAATAATTGATTCTCTTAATGCATTTTACCGAGAGGTTTTGTAACGATCTTTTCTCGGTTCTTCATATCTTTTGCATGTGATGTATTCATCTTGCATGCGTGATCTTGGATTCTAACATGGTATCAGAGCTCCGACCTGCAGCTGCTTGTTCGGATCTGAAGATATGGCCTCTTCGTGAGTTTCGTGCAAGGGTTTCCACAGGATCTTTTCTGCAAGATCTGGGGGTAGCCATTTTTTGGGACACAATGGGCTCAAACGGACGTCGCCATCGCGTTCGCAGCGTCCCAAAACCCTAGAAACGCCTGTCAAATCATCGATTTGGAGTTGATCCCGGAGGCAAAAAATTTTGTCCAGGGGCCGACGGCCCCCAAAGACGCATTGAGGCTCGAAAATCAAAAAAAATGTCAAAAAACGGGCCTTTTTGAAATTTCCGCTGGCGCTTCCAGTATAAAAGCAGATCGGCCGCCCGGCGGCCACCGGGCGGCCACCCATTCCCCGCCGCCGCCTCTCTTCACCGTCGGTCCGCCGCTGGGCCCATCCGCCAGCCCCTGAGGGCTCAAGACCCAGCAGCCACGGCCATATGGAGAACCGGGAGCTGAGATCCAGCCCCCGGTCGGTCCGAGCCCCCAGCCCCGGTCATATGGAGGACCGGGGGCCAGCGCCTAATCCAACTCCCAGCAGTGGAATATTCCGCGAAGGGAAGAATATACCGGCGACAGAATATTCCGGCAATTGCAAAGCATATTCCGGCGGCCGAATTTTTTTTGCAGGGGAAGATTTTTTCCGCCGACGGCCAGACGGCCGTCAAATTTGAGCTCCTGAAATGATGACGTCAGCATGACGTCAGCGTACGGCCGGCCCTCATATGCCCCCTCCTAACCCTAGTTTGCCCTAAAGAAGCAGTTTTTTTCTTTTGGCCATAACTTGGGCATACGGTATCGAAATCGGGCAAACGAGATATCGCCGGAAAGCTGATTCCGAGCTCTTTCATGTAGTGCAGTTTATTTTACAGTATTTTTCTGTTTTACTGCATTTATTACTGTTTGAAGGCAGATGTAGTTTTTATGCTTCCAAGCTCATAACTTTTTGCCACGATCTCCGTTTTTCGCCTCGTTTGAAGCGTCGGAAAGGTATTGAGGAGCTCTAGGTTGCTGTCCATGCAATTTTTCTGTATCTATCCCAGGTTTATCAATTAGTCCAGATTTGGCCCGATGGGTTATTTGGCGATTACTTGGATGTTTTGGCAGTTGAGAGAGTGCATTTTGCATCTTTGCACTTCATTTTTTAGTAATACATCATTTAATAATCACTTGCTGCATCATAGATTCCAGAGTTGTTCCAGTTTGGAGTTTTCGAGTGTTCCGTGGCATCGGGGTTTCTGTTGCTTTAATCATGATTCCTTGAGTCAATCAGTGACTCTCATCCGGTTTCAGTAGTATACAGAAGAATATTTCCTTGCTTGCCTATATCAAGTTCCAGTGTTACTCTACGTAGTTCTTCCAAAGGCTTCTTTGCAGCATGTTATCTCATTGGGGGGTTTTGTCCCACTGGTTTTTCCTTCTCTACTCCTTATTGCATTTGTAAATGGGTACCGATCGCCTGCTGCCGACCCATCTTTGCTTTCATGCATCTTATTCTAGTGTTTTAGCTTTCCTAAGTTCATCTTCTTAAGTGTTAGAGTAATAAGTTGTTTTACTTAATTAATTTAATCATATTGGTTAATTAATTAAGTCACTTATTCCTCTTTATTACTTAAGTTAAACTTAGGCACATTAATAATTAATTATTAATTATTAAGTGTGCACACTAGGGTTTCATTTAGGGTTTCCCTTTTAGGTTTCTTGATCTCCTTCATAAGGATTGATCACATTGTAATAATTGATTCTCTTAATGCATTTTACTGAGAGGTTTTACGAACACATCTTTTTCGGTTCTTCATATCTTTTGCATGTGACAGGTATTCATCTTGCATGCAGGTGATCTTGGATTCTAATGCAACCGAGTATAACCACATATTTTAATTGAAAGCAACACTTCCAATGTCCATCAAGGGGTGGAAAATTTCATAATTTATAGGAGAGCTTCAAAGGGAAGCCCAAAGGCCTTTGAAATTCAAAATGCTCCATATTCCTTTGAATTTGCAAGCTCTATCTTATGGTACTATTTAGGATGTTTTTGTTAGCATATGAATCCATCGTGTATGTGCAAACTAATCAATAATGCTTTCAACTACAACCAAAAAGTATGAATCTTTATCTCAAGATTGAAAGAGTCAATAATGTTTTTTTTCATTATTCTAACAATCTCTAATGTGTCTAAATCACCTAAGATACTTTTGTACCAAATTTTGACTTCTAAGTTTTCTACAAACCTATCTCTAATATATTTCTTTGAGAAAATGTGTTTTGTGAAAAGTCTTAAGATACATGTTTTATATTAATGATATCCTATTCCATTTATATGATTAATCTATTTGAATCAAAGAATGAAACCAAATTTGAATCCTAAATCAAAGAAGATTAACTATTTCAAATAAGGAAATCCCACATATTGAGAGAGGGAAATATGTTAGTTGATTTCCTCGCTAACTTTGGTGTTAGAGAAAGAAAGGAGTGGGATTTAAATGATCCTATTCCTTTTGAGGCAACGACTATTATTAATAATGAATGCTAATATCAAGTTGCTTTTGATCTTATTTTGTATTGAGTTGTGCATGTCCTTAATCACATGGCCTAATATTATGAATGGGGATGTTCAAGTTTTAAGTATGGGGGATGACTTTCACATGGACCGGAGTTCAAGTTCATCATTTCATATATGTCCTTTTGCTAGCTTCACACAGATTCTGGGTGATATTCGTCTTAGTTTCCAAAGTCTTTTGTTTTATAATTCTGCTTTGGGTGGTGTCTGTCTTATTCTTTTGAGGTTTCTACATTTTGCTTGGCCTCTGTTTGTTAAGTCTTTTGCGATGGATGGGGAAAGAAATTGTGTCGATCCTAAGTCTTGCGTTTCTGCTAAGCAGAAGAAGGAGGTGTGAGAGATTTTAGAGAAGGGTGGCTTAACTCCGTATATGGAGAAACTGCATGGTAACAACCCCCAAGTCACTGATTTGGTTGCTCAAGGGTGGAATGAGAGAACCCTGAATTTGGGCGGAAGGGAAATGTGGTTGATGAAGATTTGATAACTCAAATTACTGGCTTGGCTATGCATGGTATGAAGGTGTTCAGAGACAAAAAAAGAATCGTAAGTTGCAATGTCTATTTTCTTTAAAGGGAATGAGGTTGTTGATTTGAAGACGACAAAGAGTGGTGGTTATCAGAGGAGCTCCTTAAAAGCATTGTGGTGTGATGTTGTTGAAGAGATTATGAGGTATGTCACCTTGGAAGGCAGGTATACGGCGATTAACACTTACCATTTCCTTTTGATTAACCATTTCAGGCATAGGAAATGGATTTCCTTTCCATACTACTTGTTGATGTCGCTTGACTCGAGGATTAAGGATAATATGAAAAACCCCAAAAACCTTGTCCTGCATGTGGGGTTAATTCTCCCAATCTATGAACACGTCAAAGTTCATGAGATGCAAAAACCTCTTGTGTCCCCGAAGGAAGATATTGCTAAACCCCAGGAGGGTTATGAGACGGTGTCGAAAGAGGAAAGGGTTAGTAAAAAAATCTAAGAAGAGGAGGATAATTTTGAACAAAGAGTCTGAGTCTGATAGGGATGATGATGTTGATTATGTCTCGGATTCGTATGCCTCTTTTGAGGAGGGCCCCAATTCCCATGTTCCAGGTAAGACTGGAAAAAGGAAGCCAAATGACAAAGAGTGCTATATGACATGTAGTGATGAGGTGGCAGCGAATGTTCATTCTGAGGGGGTTAAGGACATAAATGAACTTTATGGGGAAGCTTCCTCTCCTCCCCCAATGACTAGACAACTACAGGAGACTGAGGATGGGAGCCAGAAGAGAAGGGTGTTGAGAACTATTGGCCAACTCTTGGAGAAGGGTTTCCCTCTTTCCTTGGCTGGAGGTATCTTTGGTGAGGCTTCTCTAGGTGTTGACATTGGGATGCAGAAGCAGGGGAAGCAAAGGGTTTTGGGTGGAGGACATACTTTGGGAACTAGCAAAGCGGATGTGGATAGGCTGATGAAAAGGAAGGTTGTAGTGGAGGAAATCGCCAGCTCCATTCGAAAGATGAAGACTCATGTCTCCGTTGGCAAAGGTAAGGATATTTTTGTTGATAAGGTTCATGTTAGTTCTTCTGATGAGGATGTTATTGTGGGGAAAGGGATTGAGAATTTTGATAGAGAGCAGTTGTTTGATGTGCTAGGCTTGGCTCGTGATAGTGCTAATGTGTTGTTTAAACTTTTTAAGTGGTTCTTCCATGAGATTATCAAGACTAATGTTAGAATTAGAGGTATTGCTAGTAAGGTTAAGGATCCTTCTATCCAAAGTCAAATTGATGATTTGATGGACTCTCTTAATACTGTGGCTAATATTGTGGCAGAGGAAACCATCAATTTGAAATAGAACTTGGAAGGGAGAATCTTATCCCTTGAGGATAAAATTGATAAAATGTGGAATGTTGTGATGAAGAGTGGAGATGTCCCTAAGGTTTTGGCAATTTTTGACTCTACCAAGGTGATCTCCCCTGTAATTATTGCGAAAAAGGGAAAGGATATTGTGTTTGTTGATGATACTGTTGTTGTGGGTAAACTGATGGATGTGGATTGCATTAGTGAGAAGGGTGGTGTTAAAGGTAGTGTTTTGAGTGGTGAGGTAAAAACTGGTGGGCTGGGGGCCAAAACTAGAAACAAAATGAAAGCTTAGGGTGGGGCCTCTGGTATAAAATTGTCTGATACTGTGGATAATGTGCAGAAGATAGCTGCTAGTGAAATAGAGGCTATTGATATTTTGAACAATATGTAGTGGTGTTGACTGGTTGCCTTCTTTTGTTGTTGTCGGTTCGTTATCGTTGGGCTAATTGCTGCATAATATTGTTTTCTATTTTTATCAACTGCTTTATTTTGTAAAGGGTTACAGACCCCTTCAAAACCCATTTTTTACCTCCAATCAAAACTATTTCAATTTAAAAAATATTATTCTATACATATATATATATTCAATTGAAATATCATTTTAATACAAATAAATTTTAATTTTCTTTTATATTATAAAGTTAAAATAATTAAAATAATTTTAATTTAAAAATTTAAAAATTGATATAAACAATACAGAATAATAACATTCCTCGAAAGGTTCTTGGGTCCAATCTTTGGATTATGAAGGGATACCCTTCCGATGTAGACGATGCTTCAATACTGGACATGCTGCTGCACATTGTGGACTTGAGAAAAAAGAAAAGACAACTACTTGGTGGAAAGGTGCTTCTCAACAACATTATACGGTTGAGAAGAAAGCTGATCAAAATGGGAGTTTTTCAGAGGTGGTTGCTTCTAAATCACTGGGTCTTGGGATGCCCCTTCCGGTTGTCTCAAATGGCAAGGTCGCTAAGGCAACCCCTATTGATTCAACGGCTGCCATTTTAGGTGAAAATGCATCGGCTTCCCTATCTGGTGGCTCTTCAGAAAAGTCTTTATCTGTGCAAAGGAATCAAGATGAAACCCCTAATAAGTTGGTTGTTGGCTTTCATCTTCTTGAAAGTAATGAGTTGGTGTGGCATGGTAAGGTGGCGCAAGTGGAAGAAGGTTGGATCACAGTTAAGGGAAAAAAAGATAAATCCTCAAGGCCTTCTTTCGACATGACTCTCCGCTCCCACAAGAAAAGTGTAAAATGTAAATCTTGAATGGTCTTGTTTTGGAGCTGGTCTTTTTCGCTGGTTGCATGTTGTCTTTTTTGCAGCCTTGCTCTTTTTTGTTAAAGGGTTTCGGGTCCCTTCAAAATCTATTTTTTCCTTTATCAAAAACATTCCTCGAAAACATAACTTATTAAAAATTCTTAACAAAGGAAAGGTCCTTTTATAGTCCACAAAACCAGGCAATCTATTTTTGGGTCTACAAATGGCTTATAGTATGGACTCCTCATACTCCCAATATGAGGGAGGCACTTAACTGGTGCTCCACAATATGAGGTGTACATACCTTACCCCTGCAGGATTTGAAGTTGTGACCTCTCTCAAGAGTACAAGTTCTCCACCATTAGGCCAACTCAGGTGTACTGAACAGAAAAGCGGCTAAAATGCAGACACAAATAAGTGTGTTGAGTTCGAGTCCCACCCACATTCCCAACTGAAAAAATGCGAGATCTTTGCAATGCGTTTGTTTACTTTATCGTATCAAATCAATATATGTTGAATCAAACAAAGTAATCCTTCCAATGCATGGAAAGCATTCTTTCCAGGGCTCTTTTGATTGTGCCCATTATTTTATTACTTTGTTTACACAGAAAATCAGTAATCCCATTAATTGTGGATATACTCAAACTCTGCTCCTCGGCTAGATATCTGATGGTGATGGTGATGGTGATGGTGATGGCAACGATACGCTAAAAAGTAGATTACTTGTTCGCTTTTTATACTCTCCCAAAATTGACCAATTCCAAGGAATGAGTTTGTTTCTTCCGCCAAAATATTAGGTGGGAAATTTTCTTTAGTATTATGTCGGTTAAACTATCAAATTTTGAATTAATTGACTGACAAAATTTAATAAGTATGTATTTTGCTCAGTGTGTGAAATAATGATATTAATATTAAGATTTAATCATCATGAAATATAAGTCAATGAATTTAAGTATAGTTGAATCATAATATTAATATCATAATTTGATGCACTACAGAAAATTTCTTCTACTTATCAATTGGTGAGGTAAAGGGTCTCTATGATGAATGTTTCATAAGGCACAACACTTGTTGAAGGTTTTGCAAATAAGATAACAAGCCAAGTTGGTTAAAATGATTTAGCACTAAGTTCAACTTGACTGGATGAATTTCTATGTTAGCCTTCAATATAAATGAGGGGATACCACAAGTGGTATGAGCTACTCCTTTGTTTTTTGAGTCTTTGACTCCTCACTTATGTTTGGAACTTCCATATAGACTCCTAACTTACCCATGAGAATAAGTTCAAGACCTTATCCACCCTTTCAAGCTATCCCATTGACTAAATGATTTTGATTACATATTATTCTTTAAGATTCATCTTTTTTATTTGTGTATTCCACCTACTTGTGAGTATATCTTGCTATAAATAAAACAAAACACCTCATCTACCACTAGCTAATCTAGAGAGAGGAACAACTTTATAAAATTGTCAAATTATACACACACCCCACAAAGAGATATCAAAAGGAACTTGCCATGTGCTCTAGAACCAATCTACTTAATAGCCAAAGTTTATATTCTACTACACAACTCACCAACAAAAATATTACCTATTTTAATAGCATGTGAGTTTTGACTTAGTTGTTGATTTTTATGCAACAGTACACAAAAAAAGTGATTGTATCTTTATTGTATTTTTGTTAAGCTCGCACATACATAAAGGAAGACTATATTATACAATAGAGAGAAAGATCAAGTATAAAATAGAGTATACATAACCTTTGACCTAGAGAAATCTAAAATGGGGAAAAATTCCCCAAGAGCGAGAAATCTCCTCATACCACTATTTCCTTGTTATTTTTTAAGAGGTTTGTTACCTTCTAGAAACTTTCATGGACATCTTCCTTATTCAAGAATATGTTCAAACACTTATACAACATTTTACTATTTGCCTAACCTTCTTGATTACACTTCACACTTTATAAGATTACTTTACTAAAGCAATCAAGTATAAAAAACATTTCAATTGAAACCAACCCCCTCACAATGTCTCTCAGGGGGTTGAAAAGATCACAAGTTATAGGAGATATTCAATAGGAAGCTTAAAGGACTTCAATATTTCAAATGCTCCAACACGCTTTGTTTCTATTTTCTCTATCTTATGGTTCAATTTGGCATGGTTTTGTTAGCATGTGAAACCATCTTGAATTGCAAACCAATTAATGACATTTTTAACAACCAATTTACTATATGAAATTTCCGGTTAGGGTTGAGAGTCATTGGTTATTATTTTTCATTATTCTAACAATCTATTATGTGTCTAATCACTCAGAAGACTTTTAGTACCTACCATACTTTGACTTGCTAAGTTCTTTGCAACCATATTTCAAATATTTTTCCTTAAGGAAATGAGTTCTATGAATGTCTTGTGATTGAAAAAGTCTAAAGACATACTTTTTAATGTTAGTTTACATCACTAATGTGGTTGATCCATTTTGAATAAAAGGAAGAGACCATATTTGATGCTAGAGGAATTCTCTCTAAGTTAAGAAGATTGATTATATAAGTTTGAGTCCTCATATTTAAAAGAAGATTAATTATTTGAATTTAAAAGTTTCAGTTCTACGCAAGAATGTTTTAAATTAAAGAAATTGATTGTGTACACTCAGTGCCAATTAAATGTTTATCATTTTCAATAAAAAATACCATTTTAATACAAATGAATATGAATTTTTTTATTGTAAATTTAAAATAATTAAAATATCAAAGATTTGTATTTCAATTGATTGAGCACAATTGCTGAGGATAATGGTGTGTTCCTTGAATGTGCCATCGAGCAAGATTCAAACTTCTAAAGGTGCAATTGAGCCGAGTTTGACCTTGGGTGGCTTTGATAGACTAGATCACCCTCCTTGTGATAGCTTAACTAAAAGACTGTTTATTACATGTGCACTTACTCATCAGATTGTAATCTTTTTTTTCAATTATAAAAATGTGATACCTTTCTTTTAAAAAACAAAGCCAAAAACACAGAATAAAAAAAATATTAACATCCAAAAGACCAAAAATATATATATGAAACAACAGACTGCAATATTCTCCTGTAAAAACGACTACTATATAATTCACCCACCCAAATGTCATTATACAGTGCATTAGTTTCTTTATCAATCTACGTGGAATCCACAAAGCAGTCATCCATTTTCTAAAGAAGAACGTATAAAAATTCTCAATCTGCGCCACAATGCCCGGAAAGAATTCTTTGTAGGGCTCTTTTGATTATTTCATAACTTCTTTTACGCATGGGAAATCCAGTAATCCCTTTGAAAGTGCATATATTCAACTCTGCTCAGCAGCTGGATATCTGATGGTGATGGCGATAACGATTACTCTCCACAAATCCCCCCTTCCAAAGAAAGAGTTCAAACTTCACTTCTTTCTTCAAACTATATGGAAAAGCTTTTGGATTGTTTTTTGATTGGGTTTAAACAACACACTTTTGACTTTTTATATGATTAATGCGTCGTTCTCTTATTCCATTTTCTCTTTTCTTATTCTATTTTCTTTTATTCTATTTCCGGATCTTTTTCAACTAAATTTAAATAACACACTCTAACATTTGACTTTCTACATGATTCGTAAGCTCTTTTCTTATTTGATTTCCCATTAAACAACGCACATTTGACATTCTACATGATTCGTGGGCCCTTCTCTTATTCCATTTCCCATTCTAGAGTTAAGTTTATTTATTTATAGTTTCTAGCACTTTATATGAGCTCACATAATGCTCTCTCTCACTTTAACGTTGTGAACATATTAAATCCTATTTATTTTTCATTACCTCTATCTTTGCTCAAACTTAAATATTATTTATCATTAGTATAATATAATATATATTATTAATAATATATAATATATAAGCCCTTAAGGTTTAGCTCAGTGGTGTGGCTACTCACTCTAAGTGGGTGGTAGTTTGCCCACCCAAGTTCAAGTGCCATTCAATCTACTAGCTAGGATTGGGGGCATCCTAGTGTTGGTCTGGGGTTACAATGGCTCATTCTGTTGATTGTCATGTTCATACAATTGGTGTTAATGCCAAAAAAGACGATTCAGATCATTGGGTTGTCGATTCCCCCAAATATAATATTATATTATATTTATCACAATAATATATATAATGATTGCTTCAACTAAATAGAAAAATGTTAAAAGCATTAATTTTTATCATGGAAAATCATAGAAATACAAATCTTTGAATTTTAAAAACAACAAATTCCATAACTATTATGTGTGTAAGATTATCTTCATTGTTTAATAACATGGATAACTTTTTCATCTATAAAATTTGTAATAATCTTCTATTGAATTTTTCATATGGTTAGATTACATAAACCGATTACCGATGTTAAATAATGAGTAATAGTGAACATGTAGACATCAAGTACATACCAATACAGTGGTTTGAAGTCTATAATCTTACATAAAAAAATATTAGTTTACGACTATATGTTTATTCATTAATAAATTATTAAATTAAAACTAAATGACACATACCTTATACTTTATATCTATAGTTCTAAGTATGTGCCTTTATGGCTACATATATGGGTATGCTTGGAAGTAAATATTTCCTTTGTAACTCATTCATCTACTACACATCTTGGCTAATAAAAAGTTTCATCGTGAAATTTGTATCCATTTGTGTCTATATGTGATGCTCTAGAATTTGGTTTTATAAACAAGTGATAACTCAAAAACTCAAAATCTAACTGAGTAGACTCATACCACCCATGCTCCTCCATTTAGATTGGAGGCTAAGATACATATTCTTCAATTTGAGGGTGAAATCAAGACTAGAAATTTTAACCGCTCAATTGCTCAACTAGAGGTATATTTTAGGTTGTTCCACCTTAATGAATAGCAAAAATATTATTTTACATGATTGAAGTTGGTTAGTCACACTTTATATTGGTTTTGAAATTACTCTCATTACTTAAATTTAATAATTTTTCTACCAAATAATAAGTGGGATGAATTTTAAACTTTGATTAAACGATAATTTTATTGCATTTATTATGAAGAGGATTGGTACATTAATTGATGAATTTTGAGGCAAAGACTAGGCCAAAGTGTGTAGGCCTCCATAAGTTAATTTCATAATCTATCGATCCAAACAAGAAGTTGTGTGATAATCCAGTGTACTCATGAAGTAAATTATTATGGGAAGCTTATTTTGATTACTAATCCTAAGGATGTTAATGAATCTTTCTCTCAAATCTATTTCCTAGAGGTAGACAAGGAAAAAGGATTATCTTCATCTCCAAATAAAAAAAAGGGTTATCAATATGGTGGATTCAATTCTAAGCATTAATAGAAAGGGTAAATTTGGAAATATATGCATTATATTATTTATAATTTCTCTGAGAAGGATTTTTGGTGTAGGTTTTTATTTTCCTAGTGGGTTAATTTATTTTCCCTTAGTCCTAAGTTTTTCCTACACTTTATTAAGCTTGCTTAGGATAATAAAATGAGTTTATTACTAAGAGATAAGTGATGTGGTGTCCCCTTCTTTAAAGGTTGGAACACTCTCCACTTTTGGTAGTCCATCTCCACTTCTTGTGGTTGATTCACATTGGTTGGATTTTCCACTTACCTCCTCTCCTAAGTTCTATATAAACTCACTACCTAGCTTGTATTTGCATCATTGATTCATTCATGCATCTTCATGTATTGATCTTCTTACAATATTTGCAATGTATCTTTTCAACTTGGAAGCTCTTAATACAATATTGTCACATCAACATTGCATAATCTCTCGGAGTCCTAGTTTGCATTCTTATGTTTTTTCAGTTTATGTAACTTTGATTTTCTCTTTAAAAGTTCCTTGGGTTATTCAATCTATTTGAAATTTATAACATGGTATCAGAGCTTTTGTTTTGAGAAATCTAAGTTTATAGATTCTTGATTGAGAGATTGAATTTCTTGTAAAGATCTTGTAAATTCCCATATGCTCTTCTCTTGCGTTTTGAATGATCTGGAGAATTAGAAAGGATTTGCAAAGATCTAATAACCTCTTCATATTGGATGTGTTTTGTGAGATCTGAGTGATTGCAATATTTTTGGTTATACTAGAAACATTTTTTACTATTCCAATACATCCAAAAGGCTCAAGAAAGTCAAGATTGGCTTTTATTTCATCCAAATTGAAGATCATTTGACATAGTTGCAAACAAGGGTTTGAAACTCAACTCTGGTGAACAAAATTTCATTGAAGCATTTCCAGCCCAAACAAACCTTAACATTGTGTTCAGAAGGCCCAAAAACCCCTATTCTCATATAAAATTGTCTCTATTCTAGATTAATTTTATTTTGGCAAATTTTTATTTTGTTAGAGGGTCGTCCTTGTAGGCTAAATTTAGCCATTTTTAAAAAAATTCATAACTTTTCACCACAATGTCCGTTTTCTACAAAAGAGATATCATTTAAAATTTGGAGATGAGTGATTTCCATCCACAAAGATATTGAAAAGAATTTTTTCCATTTTCTGCCAGATATTGCAGGGTGAAGCTATTTGGTGCAAATTTCTTCAAAAGGCCATAAATTTTGCCTCAATGCTCCGTTTTTCAAAAACAAGTGGGCATTGGAAAGGTCTTGGAGAGCACTACACAACCATAATGCTAACTTTTCCAAAAAAAATCTTAGGTTAATTTTGTATTAGAATTTGTAATTTTGGCTATTTTGAGCCTATTGAGCATTGTATCTTGGAAAAGGCTTTGTAAACACACTGAATTATAAAGTGCCAACCTTGTAATATTTTGGGGGGATGATCTTTGATACTAGTGAAAAATGTGGGAGTGTATTGGTGTTTTCTTTTGGTGTTCCTTTGTAATTATTTGAGGATTGTATCATGGGTTTTTCTACTCATTCTTCAATGATAATTTTGGATAAGACTAATTATGAGTCTTGGAAAAAAGACATTCTAACCCATCTTAGATGGCCAAAACTTTTGTATTACCTTTATAGGCTCATGCTTGAACTAGTCACACATGGAAGGAAATTAGTATGGGGTAATAAAACTGATCATGTATTAAGAGTGATTGGTTCTTATGTTGATACCTACACTATGTTGGTTATAGCAAACATTGAATGTCCCCGCACACTTTGGACCAAGATTTAGGAGATGTTTGGAGACCCACATGTTTCTCCATTCCCAGATGATCCTACTACAAATTTCCTTATTCCACATGATGATGCAGATAATATACCCTATGATGATGCAACTTTAGAGGAGCTTAAGTATTATGCACATCTTGAATGTTCAAATGAAACAAAGACAAGTTCTCTTGCTTCTCATCCTCATGTTGAGATTACATCAACATCACCTATTACAAATTCAAATTCTATAGATGCTTCTTCGAGAGCCTTCAGTGATCCATTGCAACTTGATCAATTATGTCTTTTGGATTCAGTCCATTGGGACCAATATCTACCAAACATCTCTTGTTTGTTTGTAGTCCCTCATATCAGATTTAGATGACACTATTGAGGACATACATCTTCTCTTTGAGGACCACTCTTTTTTGCTTGCATCTAATGTTGCTACTTCAGAGTCTAGAGTTTCTTCTTTGAAAACTTCCAATGACTTCTTCCAGTAGGGTATCCATAGTCTTCCTGATTCAGCTTTGTGGGATGATCTCTTGACAGGAGTTTTAGACCTGTTTATGGAGACACCTATTTCAAATTTGGAGGACACATTTGAGGGATTATCTCTCTTTTTTTATGACAAACATTGCACAATTTTTATCAAACCATCATTGACTTTGGATTATACTCTACATCAGTCTCTAGGAGATTCTAATTTGTCATCTTCAATAGTGTGGTATGATTTGATTGTATCTTCTTTTAGCATCAACATGGGGATACTTGAGCCGACTTCAAAGACTTCATACATCTTGCGCGCTTTCTTCCTACATATTCCTTTCAAGACTTGGGAGACAACTTGCTCACACCATTGGTTTTGTTTCTTCCTAAGGGGAGGAATGTTGTTCGATGATCATGGACCATCTTCTCCATCAATTTTCGAACATTGACCATTGGATCTCTTTGGGGGGGCTACTTAGTCCTTTTCTTCTCTCTCTATTTTGGGGGGTGTTCTCTCTCTATTTGTAGGGGGGCTTCTTCCTTGGGGGAATTTTATGTGTACATGGGTACCTAACATGTCCTCATTTATTGAGACCCATCACTTTTTACATCCTCCTAAGCTGTTCTTAAGGGGGGTGTTGGTGTAGGTTTTTATTTTCTTAGTGGGATAATTTATTTTCCCTTAGTCCTAGGTTTTTCCTACACTTTATTAAGCTTGCTTAGGATAATAAAGCGAGTTTATTACTAGGAGGTAAGTGATGTGGTGTCCCCTTCCTTAAAGGCTGGAACACTTTCCACTTTTGGTGGCATCCTCCACTTTTGGTAGTCCATCTCCACTTTTTTTGGTTGATTCCTATTGGTTGTATTTGCCACCTACCTCCTCTCCTAAGTTATATATAAACTCACTACCTAGCTTGTATTTGTATTATTGATTCATTCATGCATCTTTACGCATTGTTCTTCTTGCAATCTTTACGGTGTATCTTTTTCAACTTGGAAGCTCTTAATGTAATATTGTCACATCGACATTGCATAATCTCTCAGAGACCTGGTTTGCATTCTTATGTTTTTCCAGTTTATGTAACTTTGATTTTTTCTTAAAAAGTTCCATGGATTATTCAATCTATTTCAAATTTCTAATAAGGATACTAAAAATAATTGTGAGTATTGTGATGTTGATGGCCATACAAATGATTTTTTTGTAAATTTCATATGAAATAACACCCTTTAAAAAACAAGAGAAATAAAAGAAAAATATGACTTTAAATAATCCCAATAAAAAAGATATAATATATGATTCCAATATGGATGAGAGGCTAGTTTACATCTCCATTTATAAACACAAATTTTTAAACATTAATGTGGTTCAAGAAAACAAGTGAGAAAACTAGACTATTTCAAGGTAAAATTTAGAAACAAAAATCTAAATTTTATTCTTTTTATTATTTCTCAGTAAAATTTGATTTCAAAATATTTTGTATACTAACTTGGGTCAGAAAATATAATCATCGTACTCATTATTTGAGATGGGTGAAACAAGGAATAGAGATATAGGTAACTAAATAGTGTAATGTTAATTTTGGCATAGATAAGTCTCTTTGATGGAGTTTTGGAAATCTTGCACCTCTTGATTTGTGTGGTCCCCTTTCATATATGTTCACAATGGTGTCTTCATGAGAGGAGCTAACCAAAATTTATTGGTGAATGACAATTAAAGTTAAGTCATCAAGTCATATAAAGGCAAATCAAAAATCTCATTAGCAAGTGCTACACAAAGGGATTGATTAATGCTATTGGGATTTTTTTTCTCCTTTTCTTGAGAGATAAAGAAAATAAAATAATTGTGAATATTAGACTTCCTATAGTTCCACTAACAAAACTTATAAAAATCCTAGAAGATTTTGGGAGAAAATTGAGGGAATTCATAAAAGGTTCTTATGGTCTGGTGTGGAGGAGAAGAAAAGGTTACACTTGTTGTCCTAGGAGGAGATGTGTATATCTAAATCCCAAGGTGGTTTAGGGCTACGTAAACTGGAAGATTTCAATTCTTCTCTTGTGGCTAAACAGTTATGGAACCTGCTTGTGAGTGGCAAAGAATGGATGACCATTTTTCTTCAAAGTATTTGAGGGGAGTGGATAAGTTTAGAGACTTGTTCAGGGAGAAATTTGTTCCTTCGCAGGGGTCATTCCTGTGGAACTTTATGATCTGTGCTTGCTCGACTGTGGCTGCTGGTTTGAGGTGGGTTTTGGGAAATGGTAGAAGGATCATGTTTTGAGATGACTAGTGGATTGGGCATGGGCCTTTGAAGGATGAACTTTGGGCAGCCCCTTTCAAGGATTTTTGTATCAAGGAATGGGGTGTTTTTGTTGTTGATTATATTTGGCAGGGCAGCTGGATTAGACTTGATGTGGTTAATAGGGACTTGAAGCCCCTTGTTGAGTTTCTTTCCTTGATTCATATCCTGGTGGAAGCTCAAGAGGATTTTGTTATTTGGCGGTTTACTTCCAATGGGAATTTTTCTGTGTCTTTGGCCTTTTCTTTTCAGACTCGGATGGTTGGTCCTCTGCCTTTCTAGGGTTGCTTGTGGAATGGGAAGCTCCTGCCTAAAATCAATATATTCTTTTGGTTTCTGTGTCAAGACAAGATTCTTACTCTAAATAATCTTGTGAAGAGAGGAATGACTCTACCGAATAGGTGTTTCTTAATGTAAAAAAGATGTTGAGGATTGTCTTCATTTGATGACTGGGTGTAGTTATACTTGGGAAGTTTGGACTCATATTTTTCATTTGTGGGAGATAGTGTAGGTGTTCCCCGCTTCCTTCGCTGACTTATTCTCTCAATGGGTGACTCCTCTTAACTTGACCCTCTCCATGTTGTGATCTCTAATCTTGTCACATGTTGCTTGGGGTGTTTGGAAGGAACGTAAAAATAGGGTTTTCCATCAGCTAGAGTTGTCGCCTTCTAGGCTGGCCTTTAAAATATGTGATGTTATCAAGTAAAATTTCTTGTCTGAATTCTTGATGATCCCTTCATTTAACATGAAAGTGTCAGTTTCCCCTTATGATCTTCTTGTGGGTAAAATATGGAATCTTTCTTGTGACCTTTCCAATCTGGTGAAGAAGTTAAAAGAACCCATGGAAGGGGGTTCGGTGGAAGGTTCCTACTTGTGGGTGGTTTAAAATTAATTTTGATGGAGTTTCTAAGGGAAATCCAGGGCTTACTGGTTGTGGGGGAGTGTTACAAGATGAGAATGGTAGGTTTGTCTCTGCGGTGGTGCTCCCTTTGGGAATCCAGACAAACCACTTTGCGGAGGCAGTTGCAACCTATCATGGCCTCATTTTGGCTAAGAATTAGGGGTCTCTAAACTTTGGTTGGAGGGGGCTCACTTAATGTTATTAATTGTATTTTGAAGAAATTCTCGCCATCGTGGTCTATCGCTCATCTTATTAATGATTCAATCTCCATCATTAATTCTTTTGAGGAGATTAGAATCTCTCATGTTTTTAGAGAAGCTAATATGTTGGCTGATGGTTTTGTCAACTTGGGAGTGGTGGCTAAATATGATTGGGATTATTTTGAATCTTTACCTCTCAATCTTAAATATATTTCCAATGATGACTAGGTGGCTTGCTTCTAAGGTGGTCGATATTGGGGAAAGTTTCTTCATTATGTTTTTAAGTTGGTTTATGCACGATGAACCTTCGCCCTATCCATCTCATCATTAAATCTTTGGTTTCCATAAAATGATGGCCTAGCTGTGTAGGCTGGGAAGTACTTTGAAGGACAAGCCCACACGTATTGTGGGTGTTATTTGCATGGTTTTGAGGAGAGCCAGGTTCATTTTGTTTTTACAGAACTTTTTGGTGTTGTTGGGTTCTTGCTCTTTTCATGCCACCATGGGTGGAGATCGCTATAGAATTGAACCAAGCTCGTGCGAGGAGTTCCAGAGTAATGCAGTTGTGTGGGATCACTTGGAGCAAGGTGGGGTTACATAGTACATGCAAAGAATTCAAGGCCCTGATCTTGATGCTTCAAAGCTTTTTGTGAAAGGTTGGAATGGAAGGACTCTGCGTTATAAGGGAGTGGAGTTTAACATTGATGAGGATTTTATTGCAAAGGTCACTAGACTTTCGATTTCTGGGAGGAAATTCTACAAAAATAGTGTTGCTGCCAAGAAATCCTTTGCAAATATTTTCAAATTCGATGAGAAGAAAAAGCTTCAAGAAGTTGGAAGTGGTGGCTATGCTTGCAAGTCTATGAAACCATTGTGGAGGGATCTTGTGTTGGCCTTAATGCATTATTTCACACTTGAAGGTAGATTCTTTGTTGTGTACAATTCCCATTTCATGCTTTTGAATCACTTTTGTTATAAGGTGTTGGTCTCCTTTCCTTTTTACCTTTTACTATCAATGGAAAAAAGTATTGAAGATCATCATAAAACCCTAAGAAGGTCATTTTGCATGAAGGTCTTATGAGTCTGTTGTTTGCTCATATTAAGCTCAAATTAATCCATGTTTCCCCTAAAACCCCTAGTAAGAAGGGGGTTAAGAATTTTGGTTATGATACTGGGGACTCTACTGCAGAATGGGAAGGTAGTTTCGAGGAAGAAGACTCAGATTATGATGATATGTCTGTGGATGAAGGTGTGTTAGAGGAAGGGGTTGATGATTTTGAAGAGTGGACTAAGGGCTATGAGACAGATGTGGAACTGAGGGAAGCAATGGTGAAGTCTGTAAGGAAGAATTCTAAGGGGAAATATAAAGGCTCGAGGAAAGATAAATCTTTCGCTAAGAGAAAGATTGAGTTGGTGAAAGAAGTGAATGCTCCTGGTTTGAGTGTGAAGCCCTCTCTGTGTCCTGGGAAGGGTGGTGTGGTGGATAGCTCACTTGTGACTGGTGTTAAGGTTCCTTCAGTTTTGGACATTGTGAAGAATGCCTCTGTTGGGGACTTTAGTCTCGAGAAGGTCAATGTGGTGGAGAACTCCCTTGCGATTGGTGTCAAGGTTCCTGAAGATGTGGGAATGCTTAAGAGTGCCCCTATTGGGGACATTAGTACTAGTGTGGGCAAGTTTTTTCCCAGGTCCATGCCTATGGAGGCTCATGGGATTGAGACTTCAAGCACACTAAGGATTTTGACCCTATTTTGGATCATCTAGAATCTCCTGTAGAGAGGGTTGTGAAGATGGAGCAGTTGGAAGTGTTGTTTGATTTGGCTAGTATGCCTAACAAGGAGAGGATTAAGGTGGAAGTGGTTGAGGTCAAGGACTCCCCTATTGAAGAGGATGAGAAAAAAGAGGAGCGTATAAATGCCCTTGGTCATAACCTGGAGCCGAATGATGCGCCTCATGTCAATTGGGATGAGGTCAATATGGGTATGTTCTGCAAGATGGCTGAGGATGGAACACGAAATTTGCTTTCTCTGGTCAAATGGCTATTTTTAGAGGTGAAGGAGCTCAATATCTAGGTTAAAAATTGGTAGGATATCTATGTGGCAATGATCTGAGGCAATCAGAAGGAATGGGCACTAAAAGGTAAGGTGAAAACTATGAATGTAATGCTGGATAAATTAGTTGTTGATGTTGATTGCTTGGGGGTTTCTCATGAGGAGTGGATTTCCTCTTTGAAAATGATGGTTAATAATATTTTAGAGGATAGAGTTGTTAGTATTGAGGAAAAAATTGGTAAGTTGTCGAAGGATTTGAAAACTGTGGTTAACAACATCAACAATTCTTTGAAGACAATTGCTAAGGGTCTTTCCATTTTAAATGAGAAAGCCTTGAAATGGACAAGTAAACCTCTGGAGATGGGGGAAATGGAGAAAGAAATTGAAGATGTTAATTGATCAAACCAAGTGGAAAAAAATGTGGATTCTACTCTAGTGCTGGAAAAGGATGTGCAAGTTGGACCATGTCTCAGGATGAGGAGTAAGACTAAGAAGAGGGTTGTTGTTTCTTTTGATGAGCTCAAAGATGTTGTGGAGATGCATGAGGGGGTCATTGAGGAGAATATGGCCTTAGTGAAAAAAATGTTATAGCTGGTGTTGGCACTTTTGCTTGATCAGCTTGGGTGCTAATGTTTTTTGTTGTTGGTGTGTTGACGGGTTTCTATTGTTTTATCTTTTTTCAGCATTTTGGTTTTTTGGTCTACTAGTTTTAGTTGCTTAGTTTTTCTTGTAGCTTGTAATCTTTGTAAAGGGTTTCGGGGCCCCTTCAAAACCTGTTTTTCTTTATCAAAAACAAAAATTATAAAAAATAGAAGATATATTGCAACAACCTAGGGATATTTTCCAAGATACTATGGGTATTCCTCCTTGAAGATCCATTAAGTATGGCATTCATTTCATACCAAATAATCATCTCCTCAACATCAATATTTATCAAAAATAGTTGGTTGAAGTTAATGAGGTAATAAATCAATTATGTAATATTTGTTAGACTCATGTGTTACCTACCCTAGTACTTCTCAATGTTCTCCAATTAATGTTTTACCTAATAAAGATGGTTCATGGATAATGTGTGTTCATTTTTATATTTTGAATAAGATAATTTTCAAGAATAGGTCCCCTTTGCCATGAATTAATTATCTATTGGATTAGATACAATATGCTAAGTAATTCACCAACCTAGATTTTAAATTTGTTTATCATCAAGTGGAAATAAAAGAGGACATATAGAATATTCCATTCATGACATATCAAGATTTGTATAAGTGGTTTATACTTTATATTGGGTTGTCTAATGCTCCAACTACTTTCATGAGGTTAATGGATAAGGTATTAAGGCCATTTATAGAATCAAATGTAATTGTTTACTTTGGATCATATGATGAACATATAATACACGTGTGAAACAAGTTTTGGAAGTTGTAAAGGAGAACAATGTTGCAATTAAATGAAAAGATATTTGAATAACTTGTACAAAAATCACATATTTACTTGGGGGTTGTAGTTAGAGATGAAATTTGAGAATATATCTAACAAATTTTGAGGTCATCTTGAGGATTTCATGCTTTCTCTTACTCATTTATCCACCAAGATATAATTTATTTATTTTTCTCTATTATATTTCTTTCCTTGTTGCATTAAACTAAGTTAACAACAAGGACATTTACAAATCTAGATCTTGGTTTTATATTTTTTTAATATTTTTTTTCATGTTGAGACCTTAATTGTTGACATGTAAGGAGACTAAGGTCAAAGTTGCAGTAGGAGAGGTAACAAGGAAGAGATCATATATCCATATATATGAAGCAATGGTAGAAATGTGTGGTAGTGCACAACAATTCATAACCTTCAAGAGGTTAGACACCTTGTGGGTGATTATGGAGTGGAGGAGGATCCTAAAGAGGCATGACTATTGAGTTGGATTTGGTTTACCTTTTGGGAATGAACGAAAGGAAATTAATGATATATAAACTTAACTATCAAACACTAAGGGTGATAGCAAGAGAGAAGGATATTGTTGTTGAGATTGAGATGGCTCATGAGGAAAGCAAGAAGATGAGCCTTACAGAGAAAGAAAGAGATGACAAAAGGAGATTGAAATAAAATTAGGAGAGAGAAGAAATGTACAAGAAGGCAGTGTTCTATAAGTATTATTTATATAGAAAACCATATGAGAATTGAGTTGGAGATATTTATTGATGGAACTCACAAACATTGAACCAAAGTGGTCAATAGCATAGATAAGAACCATAAAGAAAAAATTGACCAAGATGATGCAAACATTGAAGAGTATGAAGCAATGGTGAAATCAAATGAATTAGACCCTCTTTTTAGAGACATTGTAGAGGTGGTGGAAAGGGAAAGGTTTAGAATCATGGAGTCTCAGGTGGAGGTGAGATGTCTAACTTAGGGACCATCAAATGATTAGTTCAATCTAAGGGTTGTAATAATGGAAGGGTTTGAGGAATTGATGGCTTGAACTTTAAGATGGAGGACTTTGCATATTAGTGCAAACCATTAGACACCAAATTTAGTAGGCATGATAGTGTGTAGAGAAGGGAAGAAATAAGAAAATTAAAATCCTAGAAGAAAATGAGGAAAGAGTCAACAACAAGAGAGGAGATGTCTAAAAATTTTAGTTTTGTATTGGAAAAACTAGGTATGTTTGATGAAAGTAGTAACAAAAAAGAAGAGGCATAATAGATGAAAAAGAGAGATGTTTGATGTTTTTATGTACATATTAGGGCATGTGTGGTTAATAGGACAAGCACATGATAGATTATTTCTCATTGTTGATCTTTGGTAGGAAAGATGAACATGAACCTTAGTATAATAAGAAGCTCAAAGATGAAACCTTGTACTAGTAAGGGATCACTAAGGAATATGTATTGGAAAATAGAGAATTATGTGCCCCAACACATGATTAAGCATGCTTGAGTTGGAGTATTACTGGGATGGTTGACCTCCCAGGAAGCCTTGACACTTCACCTTTATGAACATCACCTAGATGCAATGAGTGCTAAGTGAATAATCCATTCTTGTGATAGATAGGTTTGTGTGAACCACTAGTCGTGAAATATGAGTAAATGAGCTTGACTCAAAAACTATGCAATTGGATCCTAATATTAATA